>CABFOW010007636.1:0-22768 GCA_902141385.1 Timema californicum | reverse complement strand
ATTAAATATGTGAAGTATTATTTTGACAAATTAATTCAACACAGAAGATATTTATTTATACAGAGTTGATTCCACACACAGAGAGGAAGCCTGCGCATAGGCTTTTAATAAAATAAAATCTATTTATTTCTAAGCTAGCACGAGTTTCAATGTTTAAGTTGGAAGTGAAGATTTTAACTCTCTCTTTAACATTTTTCATATTAAATTCTAAATCTTTTCAAATTCTACCTTTATTTAAATTTTAGGTTATATTTATTTAATTCCTGGCCATACATTATACCCTTGTTATGATAGTTATGTTAATAATATATAGGAATTAAAAGTAGATATATTCAATTTTGTTCTAAAAGAAGATATTTGGAACATTGTTTGACTAAAACTAGGGTTTTCTTCTTGGCGTATGAAATATATTTTCATCCTCGCCAAAAATTTTAAGAATTATTTATATTTTATGATAAAGCCATTTTAAAATATAGCCAAAGTAAGCTTGAAACCTAGTACTCAACCTGTATGTTTTGTTGAATTAATTTAAATATTTAGACTGGAAATAATATATTAATATTCAACAACGTTACTGTGTTAGATGAGATAAATGATTGTTTGACCTGATAATAACTGAAAAATTCATATTTTTTTATAAATTAATTTCTTTAATCCAATATAAGTAACTATGTAAACATTTAAAATAACCACATATTAAAATGACTCTATATTTTAATATTCTCCAGACAATCCATCTTTTACTTAAACAGCTTAGCTCACCTAATAAATAACTTAAATTACTTTACACTTTTCAATATTTATCGTTTGACACATATGGTATGAAAAAATAATGATTTGTAAATTTGATTTTAATTCTCTTGTGTTAGATATGACCAATAGATAAAAACTTTTACATAACTTTATTATTATTCACGTAATAATAATAACAACAATAACAATAATATTAATAATACCATAAAACCCAGCTCTAAATCTCCCCAGAGGAAATAATATACAGTGGGTGGCAAAATTATTATTTATTAATCATAAACAAAAATAATAAATATGCACAGATAGTTAAGTAAGAGCCACCCAAATAGATTGGGTGGCCATCGCCCCTAGTTAAGTTTTAAATATAGCTCATTTAGACATACTGTAAGATTTATGGGATATTAATATTATAATCAAAATGAAACAATATAACAGTGCAATTGAAGATTTGGAAAGCAATTATTATCGTGAAAGACTTACTTAAGTTGCTAGAATAGTAATAGAACTAATAGGTGCTGGCCCTGACCTTTGGCTAAAAGTCAAGGCTAATCTTTGGTCATGGTTCTCCTGGGACATGAGTTATGTTTCATTACCATCAGCAATATATTGACCCCAATGGGCCTACAAATAAGTNGCTAAAAGTCAAGGCTAATCTTTGGTCATGGTTCTCCTGGGACATGAGTTATGTTTCATTACCATCAGCAATATATTGACCCCAATGGGCCTACAAATAAGTTAAATTACAATTAGGTAAGAGGAGAGAAACCTCTAAACAGAATAATTAAATATGACAATTATCAAACATGGTCATCTCGTTATTGACAGATCAATTAACACTTACTACTTGGAGAGACGAAAGTGATAGGTCCAACGAATATTTAATTTTCATCACACGCCAAACTAATATAAAACATTACTAGATCATTTTAAAAGTGACCTCAACCAAGATAAAATGAATAGTAATAGAACAATATCAAATAGCTATGTTAAGATTTACTCATCAATCTAGTGGCCTTGAAATAAGAAGAAATACAAACAATCGTGTAACTTACAGTCTGGGAACATGTTGCAAATTATATCTTTAAATAAACAAACATCGCCATCTGGAGGTGAGCGTATAGATAAACTATAAAACGATAAAGAAGATCGAACAAAACAAACTAGCTGGTGTAAGGCCATCAAAAAATTTAAATAATTTAAACCAGTTAACTAATGGCGATCTAGTTAATTTAAATTCAAGTTTCAAAATATATTTTAAATACGGGTTTTGACTCAAAACGAATGTATACAAGATTACTCTAATATTTTAGACCAAATGAAAGATTTAAGCTCAAAGTGAATCTATCAATAGTTTAATATATCATATATTTCCAAAAAAGATAATTTAGAAAAGACATAGAGTTTCATGTCAATAGAGAATTTTTATAAATATACTAATCATATATGCCGCAATTAGAACTACTTACCTACACTTAAGCCGGTAGTATAGTGAGTGTTTAAAATATTTATGCATTTAATATAAAACGATAATTTTGTCCCTAATTTAGTGTTAAAATATAGCATAATAAAACCAATTGTTCAACTTCTAATACGAAAGTTGCCTTCACCCAAACTACAGATCCATAAAATCGTTCAACTAAATGTTGTCGGTTCGGTCGTTGGACCACAATTCCTGGAGAAATATTGGATAAATGTACAAGAGAACAATTATTGTTCCAATTTTTATAAAATCCCAAATGTATGTGTTTCTGGGAATTATTAGCCAAAACTAATTAACATATCATTTGATAGTTTGGTTGACGACCACTTTCAAATTATTTATTGATTAAAAGTTACATATTGTGAAAATTAAAATAATAAAATAAATGTAATCCAAATATAATAATTTTAATAACCATTGTTTTTATAGATTTAAATACGTTAACCAATGAAATGCATCCATTTAAATATACCTCCAGAACTATGATATAAAAAATAAACCTTAACGTCACGCTGACCTCACTTATTTTGATACGCCTTTACGATTTTATTATATAGAGAGTGTTCGGAATCTAAACGCTCAAACTGCAGATATAGTTTGTTTGAACAAAAAAAAATCTAACCTTATACACATATGTCTGACAAACTATTCTAATACCTTTAAATTTGGCTCTAAGTTTTCACTTACAGCACCTGAAGAGCAAAGCTGTGCAAGCATGATTGTACAACAGGTTACACACTATTTAAACGCACATAACTGCAAACATTGATATTTTGAAGCACAGCAGCAGAACATACCACCATTTATAGTAAGCAACACAACAACCCATCTAGAGATGGGAATATGTTCTGAGGGTCATCATTAACGGTCATAAATAACATCACGTTCTCTACAGTATTAGTGTGCAACGCTGCGTCCCTATCTCCTCTGCAACCTTCTGTACATGCATGCTTATACATCTTTTCTCTCCAGGCGCTGTAAGCTTAAACTTTTAGCACAATTTAATGTTAGTAGTGTAGTTTGCTATAGAGCAACATTTCTAATGATATCACATGTTATATAATTATATGTTATATAATTTAACATAAAATTAATTTAGATTCAAATTATGTCTAACCATGGTCAAAATATCAGAAGTGTTGATATAAGGTTATTCTCAGTTTGGGAAAGGTATGTCAAAGGGAGTTTTTTAAGATTATCATAAAATTACATTTTTATCTAAAACAATCTAATCCCATAAATAGCGTAATATACTATCATAGATCGATCGTCTATGAGCTCTGTCTATTCCTTCTGAATTTTTCACAACAAATTAACTATTTTTAACAGTAATCAGTATTTTTGTTGTTCAAGATCATTTTATTACTGACAAACAAAAAATGAAATAACAAAGAAATTTAGTATTTATCAGAGCACATGACTTTCTACACATCTAAGACTAGCCCTTAACTAGATTTTCAAAATAATCGTTTTAAATATTTTAAACATAAAAATAAGCTTATAAATAATATAGACCTTCTTAAGTGACTGAATATGTTACAGAATAATTCTATAATTAAAATATAAATAAACTGCACATCCTGTCTTTCTAACCGTCAAGATTAATCATTTATTTATATTTATGGGGTATGGATGAGAAAAGAAGAACTTAATAAAAAATATACTAATAATCACAATTTATATTTTACGAAATGTTGATCTGTTAGAAATGATATACTAGTGTAGGTTTATCAACATTTTATATCAGTTAAGAATAATAATGTTGTTTTCATTATTTCTACTAACATTATAGCCTACACACATTACAATTTATTCTAAATGATTGAATAATGGATGTTGTTGTTCATTCTTCCAAAAGTTATTAAATAAATGAATCATATTTACTTAAAATTTTCAAACCAATGAGAACATATATTAATAATCTTTTATGAGAAACATAGCAAATAAAAAAATAAGTTTATTTGTAGCTCTTTTTAGGGATTTCTTAGACACATATTCTTAAATATTAGCCAACCTACATTGATAGGCTCGTGATCTAAACATCAAGTTCGTCTATTCTTGTTTTATGGTGATGGGGAGGTCGGAGTTTAAACCCGGTAACGTAAATCGAGTGGGGATTTTTCTAAATGGTTTTAACAATTTGACTTTAAGAAAACGCGGTTACATATTTCTAAACTACTCCTTCGTTATTTCTAACACGTTAATTTAAATTCAGATAAGCTGTTTGTTCATTGAAACGTAGTGATAAATAAAATACAATATTGATTCAATATTGTAATACTAATATTAATATAATATCTACTCATCTTAGAATACACATTTTAATAGACACAAGTAATTATTAAGACTAAATATAATTCTAATTATCATTGATTTAGTTCCTTTATTGAGAGTTTGTATATGAAAAAATTAATTTATTTTAAACTTATTTTCCTTTATTTAAGTTCAATGGTAAACAGACACTACACTTTAAACATTTTACAAACTGGAATGGTTAAGATAATATAATTAAACCTATCACCAGTATATTCTAACATAGAGATAAACAAGGTATGGTATAATGCTCAGATACAATCGAATTTATTATACGAGAAGGTAGTGAATTTAATAGTAAGTAATTTCAAAAAGCGAGAAATTATATATTTAACATTAAAGTGAAGAGTTTGGTATCTGGGAAAACACAGTATTTAAATTATTCTTAAATTCAAAATTAAATTGTACAATAGAAATTAAGCCATTTCATGTATAATAACACCAATTACTTACTCAAAAATATTATTTATATTCTTTATTACTCAATAAACTTGACAAATAAAAGTAAACATCTGATATAAGTGTAACAAAGCATTTAAAAAGAAATTCATTTTGAGATAATTTAATATAACAAAAATAGAAAATTATATTTGTGAGAGCGTTAGTATTTTCATGTTTATTAAATGTAGACCTATACATTTTTTAATGCCCCGTAGTTTGCAATTATTAATCATAATTCTACAGAAATATTAGATTTAAATTCCAAGATAATAATTCTAAGCCCATCTATTCAATTAAAATTAAATTATTTATATACTTTATTAAAATATTTAATTAGTCTGCCATTTAATATACAATTTATTTTAGTTGTGTTATTTTATCCAGATAATGAAATTTAAAAAACGCTCCTTTAACTCTCAGCAATCAAAGCCACGCAAGTAAAAGTGGGCTGATTACATCCTCCTATAACATGAGGGTCATAATATAAACACTAGCTAGACAAGGATATACTAAAGTAAAATAAGAACGTTTGACAGACAGATGTGAAACTGTACTGTCTGGCTCAGTGAGGAAATAAACGAGAAACCACCTTACTTTTTATTTCTCCAGTACAAATCTTTAGTTATGACAGATGACGGAGGAACTGTTGAGGATCCAATGAATGTTCAGGTTGAGTAGACTTAGTATTCATACCTACAAGTAGATGTATACTATATCTGGAACCTTCAAAACCATGATTAAGTGCAATATTATACAAAGTTGATGTGTTAAAAGATTTAATATTAAGACAAACATAATATTGTACAATATATCAAGTGAGCTTATTATATTTATATTGTTATTATATATATATATATATATATATATACATATATGTGTGTGTGTATGTATGTATATTATAGCTAAGTTCCGTTTATGTCTAAAATTTACTTCGAGAATTTTTTTTGTCAGTATTGTTAACAAAGTAAATCCACTATTCTATAATCGTATTTTAGTGAAAAATAGTATCGTTAGTTAAATTATGAAAGTGATATTTATTATTTTGTTGATGTACTTTGTAAGCAATATCGAAACCAAACTTAATATTTCGGTTGGACTTACCGGTACTATTAACAGCATCACAGAGACTATTCATCCCATCATTGACGTTATTCGGAGAAGTGGTCCTCACCCCCTATCCGTCGTGGTAATACAAGAAAACTGTCTCCATGCTTCTAATGAATTGTTAAAACAAATGCACTTTATGGAATATTTTCCTACTTTAACTTTTTATATTTATGAGAACCAAACTTTAGAACTAAAAGAAATGTTCCCTGATACTCTTCTAATCAATGGTATTATGGGAGAACCAAAAGTGGTATTTTGGTTTGTTGTAAATATTGATCTGACATTTTGGACGACTTTGACTCAATTTAGAGGAACTTTCTTGGGTAATCCTAGAACACCATATATAATAATTGTTACTTCACAAGATCAGAAAGATATAATAATATTTAAAAATACATGTCAAAGGACATGGAATGAATTTCTTATATTGAATGTAGTTGTAATTTGGTATCCTGTAATTTCCTTAACAAATTACGAAAGAAAATCTAACCTACCTAAGCAAACTACAAAAACCTTGTTTTACAATCAATTTAAAACCAATGGATCATTTTCTAAGTTACCAGACACTTTGATGAAAAATGCAAATAATAACATATTTTCAGACAAACTCAGAGATACATATGGATATGGTATAAAAATTACTGAATGCACAAAACAATATGGTTTAAAATCATGTGTATTGAAGGCTGAATATGAAGCTTTCCAAATTATAAAATTGGTTCTTAACGCAACTCTTATGATTATAAATACAACAAACCAAGAAAAATCTATTGGTACTTTAGAAGACCAAACCTCCAAAATTAATAAAAAATTGCCTGATATTTACGGAAATGTTTTCTTTAAAACTTTTAAAAATATGTACACATCTACAGCATATATTGATCTACATTGTTTAAAAATCATGGTACCAAAAGCACAACGCATTCCGGAGTATTTGAATATGATATTGCCTTTCTCTATTAATACTTGGTCACTAGTTTTAGGTGCTCTGCTCATGATTCCATTGTCGTGGAAACTATTTAGACAAGACGTGACATTAGAATTGAAAACATTAATAGAAACTGTTCGAATATTTGTGAGTGGTGCAATAAGTTTAACTTCAATTACATTTTCACAAAAATGCTTTGTTGGTTCATATTTGTTGCTGTGTGTGATATTGATGGGGGCATACCAAGGAAGTTTGACAAGCTACTTGACGAAACCACACTATTATGATGATATCAATACATTGGTCGAATTGAATGGGACAGACTTACCCATAGCCGTAATTCACCGAGATGGCTTTGGAGATAATGCTCAAAAAATATTTGAAAGCATAGATCCTAATGATATACTTGTAAAAACATTAATAAATAGAGCTTTTTTTAAAAAAAAATATAAAATCTACTCTTGACACTGTTGCGTTTAATCGAACCATGGCTTATGTTGATGATTCGTTTCGAGTCAAATTGTACTCAAACCTAAACGACTACTATAAAGATGGCTACCCTCTAATCCACGTTATGGAGGAATGTCCTTATTTGCTGCAATTTCGTTATTCACTTTCCTCAGGTTTCCCCGTTTCAAGACAGATTGGATGTTGTCATCAGAAGGGTGGTGGAATCCGGGTTACCTCAGAAGTGGTATAACAATGATGAATATGAAATTAAGCTATCAGCTCTTAATAGAGATAAGCCAGTCGAATTGAAACCTCTTAGTCTTGGACATGTCCAGACTTCCTTTTACAGCCTTATCAGTGGTTTGACTCTGAGCTCTATTTCCCTGATTTGTGAGATTTTGATTGACACTATAATTCGGTATAAGAAACGAAATTTTGAAGTGTTCCGTACTGAATAGTAGATCTTTGTGTTATATTTAACCTACTCAATAATGTACATAACTATTATTCAATAAATCATGTTGTCAAAATCGATCTTTCTTGTGGTTGGTAAATGTATCATAATATCAATAATTACATTTTATATCTAAAAATGTAATTGTTATTATTTGATTGAAATTAAATTTTACTATTTTATTTTTTATTTAATTAAATAAATTATTACATAATTCAAACAATTTATGTTGTATAGGCATATTGTGACAAATGATCAATTAAAGTAATCAAATCAATGGAAATATAAATATTTATAAATATTTACTTAATAATTATTATATATATACTACTTTTAGCTATCTAAATTTCTTAATTATTAGTGAACCTACATATTTTATTGTGCCACTTTTATTTACCATTTAATTTTACATATCTCATTAAATATAAATCAAGCAATGTTCATGAATTAGTAATTCAGACAAGATTTTTTTTATTTAGAGGAATGTATGTCTTGTTTATAATTTGGTAATAATTGTATTACGTGGGTTCTATGATGCCTAGAGAGACTGGCGTTTTTCAATTACATTTTCACAAAAATGCTTTGTTGGTTCATATTTATTGTTGTGTGTGGTATTGATGGGGTCATACCAAGGAAGTTTGACAAGTTACTTGACGAGACCACACTATTATAATGATATCAATACCTTGAGTGAATTGATTGAAACAGACTTACCCATGGCCGTAATTCACCGAGATGGCTTTGGAGATGATGTTCAAGAAGTATTTGAAAGCATAGATCCTAATGATATACTTGTAAAAGCAATACTAAAAAGAGTTTTTTTTAAAAAATATATAAAATCTATTCTTGACACTGTTGCGTTTAACCGAAACTTGGCTTATGTTGATGATTCCTTTCGAGTTAAATTGTATTCGAACCTAAACGACTACTATAAAGATGGCTACCCTCTAATCCACGTAATGGAGGAATGTCCTTATTTGCTGAAACTCGTTATTCACTTTCCCCAGGTTTCCCCGTTTCAAGACAGATTGGATGTTGTCTTAAGAAGGGTGGCGGAATCCGGGTTACCCGAGAAGTGGTATAACGATGATAAATATGAAATTAAGCTATCAGCTCTTAATAGAGATAAGCCAGTCGAATTGAAACCTCTTAATCTTGGACATGTCCAGACTTCCTTTTACATCCTTATCAGTGGTTTGACTCTGAGTTCTATTTCCCTGATTTGTGAGATTTTGTTTGACACTATAATTTGGTATAAGAAACGAAATTTTTAAGTGTTTCGTATTGAATAGTAGATATTTGTGTTATATTTAACCTACTCTATAGTGTACATAACTATTATAAATCAAATCATGTTGTCGAAATCGATTTTTCTTGTGGTTGGTAAATGTATCAAAATATCAAAAATAATATTTTATATCTAAAAATGTAATTATTATTATTTAATTGAAATTAAATTTACTATTTAATTTTTTGTTGATTATTTAATCAAATAAATTATTAGATAATTCAAACAATTTATGTTGTATAGGCATATTGTGACAAATGATCAATTAAAGTAATCAAATCAATTGAAATATAAATATCTATAAATATATACTTAATAATTTTTATATACATTCTACTTTTAACTATCTAAATTTCTTAAATATTTAGTGAACATAAATAGTTTATGGTGTCACTTTTTATTTGCCATTTAATTTTACATATCGCATTAAATATAAATTAATCGATGTTCATGAGTTAGTAACTCAGACCAGATTTTTTATTTAGAGTAATGTATGTCTAATTTATAATTTGGTACATATCTCATTAAATATAAATTAAGCGATGTTCATGAGTTAGTAACTCAGACAAGATTTTTTATTTAGAGGAATGTATGTCTAATTTATAATTTGGTAATAATTGTATTACGTGGGTTCTGTGATACCTAGAGAGACTGGCGTAGGAGTGAATTAACATTACAAAGTCTTAGAACGTGCATCATAGCAAACCCAATACATCTCTAGTTTCACGTGAGGTATGGAAGTTAGAGTGTAAATAATAAACCAAGATATGCCAGAAATGTGTGCAGCGCATTCTTATTCGAATGATTACTCAAAATTTTCGGTGGTGGTGATGGGGGACAACGAGACAAAGTTTATAAATAATAACTACAGTATGTCACTATTAAGACGGAATAGAGATTTGTCAACAATTCTTAGCGGTAAAGATATTCTAAATTGGTCAAAAACGTCATTTACACAGAAGGTTGTATCGAAGTATCATATAATATTCCAACAATATTCTGTTTTAGGAATTGTTAACAACTCTTTTTCCTCACTAAATTTTAATAAGAAATGATCTACGTGCAATAGTTTTCGTCTAAAATTACAATTTTATACCGACTTTATGACAGTTTTATAGACAGGTGGAAAGAGGTGCATTAAAGAGGACGAATTAAAAAAAAAGCACCAGATAGTGCTAAACTGATTGTGGAAATGTTAGGACTAACAAGTGAAGTAGGTATACAATGATTATACAAAGCGCTAATTGTGGATTGGAAGGATAATAAGCTACTGTAAGACTGGAAAAAGAAAATTATAATACCTATTTTCAAGAAAGGAGAGGGAGAGTTGTACAGATTATAGGGGATAACGCTGAAATGCCACTCTACAAAAATATAAGAAAAGATACTGGAAAATAGAATTAGAAATAGAATTAACCGAAGGTGGAGAGAGGAACAGCATGATTTCAGGAAATATAGTTCTACAATAGATGTAATATTTGCCATACAAAAGCTGATGGAAATAAAGTATGAATATTAGAGAGACTTGGTAATTGTATTTATGGATGTATTTAACCGCATGATTAGGTGGATAGAAATAAAGTTTGGAAAGTAATGGAGGAGGTTGAAGTAGAAAGATGAGTTGTAATGAGAGCGAAAAGCATGTATGAAATAACAGGTGTTGTCTGAGTAAGTATAATACCTATTTTCAAGAAAGGAGAGAGGGAGAGTTGTACAGATTATAGGGGATAACGCTGAAATGCCACTCTACAAAAATATAATAGAAGATACTGGATAATAGAATTAGAAATAGAATTAACTGAAGGTGGAAAGAGGATCAGCATGGTTTCAGGAAATATAGTTCTACAATAGATTTAATATTTGCCACACAACAGCTGATGGAAATAAAGTATAAATATTAGAGAGACTTGGTAATTGTATTTATGGATGTATTTAACCGCATGATTGCGTGGATAGAAATAATGTTTGGAAAGTAATGGAGGAGGCTGAAGTAGAAAGATGAGTTGTAATGAGAGCGAAAAGCATGTATAATATAACAGGTGTTGTCTGAGGATGGAATATGATGGTGTGGGGGGAGGGGGAACGGGAGACGATATGGCTCCCAATAAAAAATCGAGTGAACAGTGGATTGCCCTTTCACCATTACTTTTAATAATGGTAATGGAAATGGTCGTAGACAAAGTGGCAGGAAATCTCGTAGAGAAAATAATTAAAACCATTAGATTTGCTGATGACTTGGTGGTATGGAGAAAGAAGGAAGAAGATATACAGGATAACTACAATCATGAAATAAAGAAGTGGAAAAGTGTGGAAAGAAATTAATCATGACACAGTGTGAATTGAGAATAAAGACAAGGAAGAAGATAAGGCTTAGTAAATCAATAAATTGGGATGGAGTAAGGTTGAGAAAAATAAACAATATAAAACTCATTCGAGATGAGCGAGAAATCGATACATACATAGTCGATTAAGTCAAAGCTGGAATGAACTTATGTAGTTTTTAAGAACAATTTTATGTAACATTCTTGTTAGTCTTGTCTTCTTATAATATTTTTACAGCATTTTTCGATACTAGTCGTGATTAAGTCATATTATAATCTTGTGTAAGGATTTATTAAAATTACCAAGGAATAAACTCAGGCTTTTTTTAGGGATACCCATGTCGATAAAGACCGTTCTAAGGGTTCCACGCTACCATTCAAGTAAGGAATAAAGGGCACCAAAGGATAGGAAAAAGCCTCATGTACCTAAGGATGGAACAAAGACATGGTCGTATTGTTTATACTTAATTCTTATAGAACTTGTAAACATACATTTATAGTTCGTACCCATTTAACAATACAAATCTACAAAATACCTCATTGACTTCTACCTTCTTTTAAGAACTTTCTTTTCTTAAATTCCTATCCTGAGGTTGAGGCGGGCAAGAGTCACTGGTAAGAACCGATCATTGACAGATTGGTCTCAGAGTTGAACTTGACTTTAGCAAGGTATTGCCGAAAATTAGTGGAACTATCAAAAAGGATTAGGTTGTATGGTTTCTAGAGAATTGTAATCGATAACACGTTTGGTTAAAAGACCATCCAAGTGCTTGATGAGAAGACCTTCGAGTCATTCGGTAAACCGAACATCTTGTCGTTTGGTGAGAATGATATCCACTTGATAGGTGGATATACCATCCAGTCGTTCGTTGAGAAGACCACCATGCCATACTGGGATTAGACCATCCAAGTGTTTGGTGAGATCATCCAATCCAGTCGTTTGGTGAGTAGACCATTCATTCGTTAGGTGAGAACAATATCCAGTCATTCGGTGAGCAGATCATCTATGTTTTTGATGAGCAGACCACTAATTTGTTCGATGAGTAGATAAATTCATTGCTAGTCCTAGAGAGAATCCCAGTCCGGGTAAAATTCACCGGAAGTAACTTAATAAATTTGAAGTTTATTAAAGTTAAATTTATAATACAATATTTTACAATTTACAATTTTAATATCTATGTGACAAAGTAGTTAATTATGAGTTACCAATCAAAATATCTTATCTCCCTGAGCCTTACTCTATATGTAAATTTTACTAATTTAATTTAGTGGCGGATGGGGATAACACATTGAAATAGATACAATATACGCCTTTTGGGTATTTTAGGAGATTATATTTTAATAGAGGCTGTTAAGAAAAAAGTAAATATTCATTTATTATATTCTCAGAGAGTAATATACTAAATAATTAAATAATGTTAGATGACCAATTATATAGGAATTGGTTTGATTGGGGCTTATTGCTGTTTTTAAAATACTAAAATTAAGTTGTGTAAGTACTTGGTGCCTCATTTTTATTACCCCTTCTTTAGGTTTGATTTTATTTCTGAATAATGTTTAATTATTGTTTATAATTTTTACATATTAATTTCATAGTTATATTGGTTTTTAATTCACTTGTACTCATCAATTTTTCAGAATTTAGTAAGATATTATATATATAAATTGTAGAGTCATTGTGTTATTAAAAGTAAAATGTTACAATTCAAAATATGGTTTTGATGTATTTAAACATATTTTTAAAAAAATCGTAAGATTTTCGTTGTATATATATTTTGTGACTTATAAATGTAAGTGATGAAATAAAATCAAAGAAAAATATTTTAAAATTAAATATTAAAGTAGGCTAAAAACAACAATATTCATTTTTTCCCTCACAATTGCAAGTCTATAACTCTTGAAAAAACACTTTCATAAAGATGATATTTTGATTTTTGTTTTTACGGACTATTTTAACCAGGTTATTTTAAATGCAATGTGCATGGTCAATATGATAATAATAATTTATCTAAATAATTGATTGAAATATTTTTTATAGAGAAAAGATTGTTATTGTGAATGTATTTGTCTGAGAGATTATTTATCATATTTAAGTTTATTTGTAACGTAATACAAAAAAGTGGGTCTTACGAATTATTTTGTGCCATAACTGGTTCTATCAGTATGTTTGTCAAGAGACCTACATTTGAAATGGTTTAGTGAATTTATTTTAAGCTGTAAATATTTATGTCAAATTATACTCCTCAATTATCGAATTATTTTTTACTTGCCCTGGAATAAAGTGTAGTCTAATCACGAGTGGACGTTTTTAGAGATAGTAGATCTCTTTTAAATGTCTTTAAGAATTTAGTTTAGAATTGAAATCTTAATAGTGATTTAAAGGTAAAATACGCTTTATTCTTCAAAATGGGAAACATTTGTAAACGTAGTATGGTGGGTAAAAAAATTTGGGAAGTTTGAAATATTTTAAAATTAGTCATTCAATTATATTCATAATAAGTCTCTTGAACGATTTGAAAAAATAGTTTTATATTTTTTGTCTTTAAAAAATAATTTATTTCAGAATAGTTTACTTATGACTGATTTATGTAAAATTTGAAATATAAAAAAGCTATAAAGATATTTTTCAAAAGGTTTGTATTTGGAAACTATTTAATATTGTAAAAGATTGTTTATTTTTAATAAATTAGTCAATTTAATTGTATTTTAGAACTCGCGATTAAAAGAAATAACAATTGTTCGAGAATGGACTGAGTATTTAGCTCAAAATGTGTATCCAAAAATGTTTTACGTAATATATAATACATATGTATATCTACGAATACAAATGACTTAGTATTTTTTATAAATAAAATTATAGGTTTTTATTTTTGAGAAAAAATTAAGTAACACTTATTATATGTGTAGATCTTATTCCAAACTAGTTGGCTATAAGTGAAATTACGATTGTGAAAGAGCATTTATTTTTGACTTACATTCCGCTTACCATAAAATATTGCCGTATCACATTAACCAATAACAATTATATCCTACCTATTACAATAATGATGCGAATAACGTATATGAAAATACACTAAATGCATAAATAAATATAAACATTAAGAAATTCCATATGCTAACAACTCCCCAAAATCTCCTTCCCTATTAACCAACACTGAGAAGAGCAATAGATTAGCATACACTATACGCCCTTGGAGTCGACTACTTAATAAATAATCAGATTCAACTGATATTTGCCAAGCTAGTCCAAAGTTAGGGGCACACATGCAACTATCAGGCACAAGTGCAATAGTTGCACAACAGTTTGATACACCAAGTGTACACCACGCACACATTTGCAACCAAAATTAAACGATTCAACTAAATATTCTCCGTTAAAACATGGATTTCAACCGGTTAAATATGTGCTCTTGAACTGAGAAGAAGGAAGAATATAAGAACTAAGAAATGATATTGGGTACACCCAATCACGAACCAACGTTTGGTGAAAGGACAGTTTCGTAAACTGTATTCAGATTTACGAGCTCATCCTGAGATTTTTTTTAAATTACTATCGCGTTGAAATTGGCATATTTGTTGAACTTCTGGACCCAATATGGCCTTACATCACTTACCAAGATACTAAGTGGAGGAAATCCATCCCTCTCAGTAGAAATACTTTCAGTTACTTTAAGATAATGATAATATTAATGATAATAATAATATTGATATTACTTCACTGATCCAACTGCAAGGTTGAAAGTGGGCCCATACCTGTATAAACATTTTCGACACAAATCGATTGCAAGATTTCGCAATGGTATAGGGAAGACTCAAGTTAGCCTCCCAAATTAATAGTTTTTTTGATTTTCTAATTTTAGAGCACAAATGTTCATTTTAGGCACATATGAGCACAAACGAAGCACAAAATAATGGCAAAAAAAAAAAATTTGCCATGTTTTGTTTTCAATGTGTGGCGGGCTTATTGAGCTCTAGTTCGATCGCTTTCATTAAATGTTATCTAAAAGGCCTAGTTTCACACCACTAACGTTCATGTTCGGCCACATAGAGCACAAAAGAAATAAAAACGAATGGTGAAAACAGAATGTTGTTACATTGATTTTTGAAAATGTGGTGGACCAGCTTGAACACAATTTTTCTACATGTGATGGTATAGGGAAGGTTCAACTTAGCCCACTAAATTAATTTTATATAGCATGCCTGGTTTTAGAGCACAAATGTTAAATTTTGGGCACATATGAGCACAAACGAAGATTAAACGAATGGCGAAAACCAAATTATGTTATATTTTTATTTAAAAAAGTGTTGGGCCAGCTTGAACTATATTTTTTACAGGTTATGGTATTGGAAAGACTCAAGTTAGCGCGCCACATTAATTGCTCTCTAGATTTTCTAATTTTAGAGCACAAATGTTCATTTTTGGGCACTTATGAGCACAAACAAAGCACATACGAATCAAAATTTTGATACTTTGATTTTTTTTAATGTGGTGGGCCAGCTTGAACACCATTTTTCTATATGTTATGGTATAGGTAAGGCTCAACCTAGCCTGCCACATTAAATATTCTCTAAATTTTCTAATTTTAAAGCACAAATGTTCATTTTCGGGCGCATATGAGCAAAAACAGAGCACAATTGAGTGACATAAATACATTTTTGTTAAGTTGTGTTTTTAAATATGTGGCGGGCTAGCTTGAGCTCAATTTGGCCTGCCACATTAAATATTTTCTAAATGGGCCAGTTTCACAGTACAATTGTCCATGTTTTGGCACATATGAGTACAAATATAGTACAAGCGATAAGAAAAAAAAAGCATGTGGTGGGCCAACTTGAGTCATGTGATGTAACAATTCAAAAGTTGTATTTTAATATCGTAGCCCCACACAAACCGATGGTGCATAGACTATCGTCCGATTCATACTACCCACTCCGAGATGCGTCGACATTTCCTCAAATCGCCTACAATAGTATTCTTCACTATTGGATTTCAATGAAACTTAAAGCAATATACTAACAATATAATTCAATATAATTCACTATCATATCTCTACAATGTAAACTGTTCATATACGTACCCTTTGGATAAATTTTCTTGCACAGCCTAGTGACCTGGCTGACTTCAAAACATCCTAAATCGAGGAGCGAGGCAACTTTGCTTTGGTGTATCAGCACTTGGTGTTCCGACCGGCCCGGTTTAGACATATCTGATGGGTGGTTTTCTTCACACCTGACGAAGAGTGGACGTAAACACGGCTGCTCTTTTTCGGATGGTTTGAGCAACCATCACGTGATCTCTGACGTCAGCAGCCAAGCAGTTAAAAAGATTTTTGACAACAAACCAGAGTATCGTCTATATGAAGCAGGATGACCAATCAGCGACCTACAAGCAAGATGGCCTACGTGAGAAAGACAGCTTGATCCTCCCAAAATGTTACTTCACCGGCTTAGTTTGGACTAATTTCCCCCTATCATACCTACGCAGTAAGACAACTATATATTATGAAAGTGTGGAAGAAATAATCAGACTATTAAATTCGGCAGCACCTAGGATAGACCTGTGTAATATTTATTTATAATATACTTTTGAATTCGGCACCATCGAGGATGGGCCTCTGTAATATTTATTTATAATAGACTGTTGAATTTGGCACCATCTGAGATGGACTTTAGTAATATTTATTTATAATAGACTGTTGAATTTGGCACCATCTGGGATGGACCTCTGTAATATTTATTTATAATAGACTATTGAAATTGGCACCATCGAGGATGGACCTCTATAATTTTTATTTAAAATATATTATTGAATTTGGCACCATCGAGGATGGACCTCTGTAATATTTATTTATAATAGACTGTTGAATTTGGCGCCATCTGGGATGGACCTTTGTGATATTTATTTATAATAGACTGTTGAATTTGGCACAATCAAGGATGGACCTCTGTAATATTTATTTATAATAGAATGTATAATTTGGCACCTTCGAGGATGGACCTCTGTAATATTTATTTATAATGTACTTTTTAACTCGACGCCATAATGGATGGACTGCGTTTATTATTCTATATAGTCAGGAGATGACTTCCAATAATATGGACTCTGTGAAGGAAAGTTATAATACTCTGTATATATTTATAGTTTTTCTTAGAAGTTTGAATTATGGAACTTAACTATTTAATTTAATATTGTTATAGTCGAGATAGGCTGATATTTGTTTATTAAGGATGGGCAATATTTAATACTATTTTCAAACTAAAAGTAACTTCGGGGTCGTATCGTCACTTAAGGGCTTGTTTTTTAAAGATGTTTGTACATTCTCAATATTTGCTGTTCTAACTTAACGAAATGTTAATTGAGATATATTAAAATTATTTATATTAATAATCTGGCTATATCGACCATCCGTATTATACTAGCTTTTGTCGTTACATATTTCAAATCATTTATATATATATATTCCAATATTTTGTGTAACGTAAAATTGGCTATTCTTCGCGTATATTTATATTTGAAATTTGGCAAACTTCTAAATTATCTTTAACTTAGTATCAATTGATAGACTTTGTTCAGTATTTGAATGATGCCGATTCAAGTAGCCCCGCGTGAGTATACATTAGGTTTGAGGTGTGAAACTCTCGTGTTAGTTAACGTAATGTGTGTAGTATAAATGTGTATCGTAGTACTTGTAGGTACTCTCGTTTTGTGTAAAATTTGAATACTCTCGTGATAGTTAGAGTAAAAGTATGGAATTTAAAAATATAATCTACATTGGAAGAGTATATGTTTTAATAATGACGCTTTTGTAACAGTTTAAAAAGTTTCTTAAATCATTTTATATTTCATGAATATATATGGTTATTAATAGTTTTTGCTTTATTGATATATAGCTAAACTGGTCAAATTATATAACCTTTTAATGTGTCTTAGCAATAATTTAATCAACTAAGTTTTTCTTCGTTAGACTAGATACTGCATGCCACTTAAACTACTGTTTGTTATTTTTGAATAAATTAAATTACTCTTTACATTTAACCCTTCTGGTGCTATTTTCTCATTATTATTATGTTAGCTTATTCCCTCTTATCTTTGTAGTATTTTCTTTAGTGGCTTGTTGCTACGAAGTAAAGAAAGAGTGATATTGTGGTTTGAGTTTCCTGGTGGTTAGAATTAAGTCTTCATACTGGTCTCTTGTACTCTGACTTCATGTTTCCATAAATATTATTGTTTGATAAACAGCCGCTACTCATTATTTTGTACGGCGGTGGCCTTCTCCCTAAAAGTATTTTTATTGCAATAACAAAAGGTAGGATTTACATGTTGTTGTATGCATATTATTTAATTATAGCTCTTCTAAATTTTTTGTTGTGTTGCAAAAACTGTAAAAGAACTTGTTTTCAGTATTTCTTACCTAATTAGTTTAGTCCAGCTTTGAACGCGTCTTTCTACCATGTCACATCTGCAACGACTCGGAAAATGGATGGTCTAATATAATAGTGTTATTAATGTCAGTTTTACAAGCTCACTGTTGTCAAACTAAAACGTCGATCGCTTTCAGTAAAGATATTTTCTCGGATCACTCAAGGTCAGAATTTTTGCCCCACCTCTAATGTTTGCGCATGCGCAGGGGTTGGTTATTACTATCAAGTCTTTCTAACTAAACATTCATTTCTGTACAGTTTCTTGTGACTGGCGAATGGGATAAAACGGTGAAAGAAAACTACTAAAAGTTTTGAAAAAAGACAAGAAGTTGGAGCTCCAATGAGTTTCTGTGACTAATGAGAGGATCGTCACATTCCAGCTATAAATGGCCGATTTGCAATACGACCTGAGGCCCGAGGCCCAGTCTGGGTCGCATCGAACCAGGGGTCAATAAAAACAACTTCACTTCCGAAGTTTAGATATAAATATTAAAACCAATTAATAAACCACCTTGTTTAATTTGTTTAACGTATTAAACAAAACAATCAAATCAACAACTAAAATATATTTCCTCATCAAAACTGTATGTTTTATTTTAGAAAATAAAACTTGATATTATAATTAAAAAATGAAGTAAAAACTGTTGATTATTCGTAAATTTAATTAATTCATTATCATACAGTTAATGTTAACGTATTTTATATTACGTTTCAATAAATTAATCGGAATAATGTATGCGTGGTGTTTCTTAGTATTAATCCTTGTTCAAATGCTTATAGATTCCTTAGCAAAAATAGTAAAATTTAAAAATGATATTTTAAATTTTTTGATCACTTTTATAATAAATAGGATTTATCAAAATTACAATTTGGAAATAATAAATTTAATGCCCCATTCGACTTAATATTCCAAGAATCATATACTTCTTCCCCTCAACGAAATAACCTAGTTTTAAGGATGAAGTGAGACGAAACTATTCACATTTTTAATCCATAACATAATTATTAAAAAAACTATAACTGGCTATTTCAATTTAATTGACCATATTTATGGAATGTTATTCTGTTTACACTCACCAATTAAATTTGTTATTTTTAATGTTACAAAGCCTCAGAGTTCCAATCTTAGAGTTAAATATATCTCATTTCCTCGTCACGACTACCCTTCCCTTTGGACCACTAGGGGATCAGACAATGGAATCAAACTCACCTCAATTAGTATAGAATAAAACTTTTTTATGGTCATGTAGGAAAACAATGTATACAAAATCAAATTTTTCCAGTACCCTGATAAAATTAAAAAAGAACATAAATGAACAATATACAAGTCTATTATTTAATAGCTATGATAACCTTTTGCAAAATTCTTACTTAAACAATGCCTTTCTGATACACACTCTAATCTTTTGTTTAGAAATTAAAACATAAACATTGATGTATATTAAAATAGTAAATTTATCAATTTAAATCTAACATAACAAAATTAAAAAAATTGACTAATTAAAAAATATTTTTTCCTATTTCTCTATGTAATAAAAGGAATTGACAATTTTTTTTCATAACAATGCATTAAATACAATTTTATATAGTTGTTGAGAATTTTTTTGTCTTTAGTAGTGATACAATTTGAATATTTTAATCAAAAACCAATATTATTTTATGAAATATTCTAAATTAACAATACAGAAGTATTCTATTTAGGTATACACAAAAAAACAAACATATTTAGAAAAACTCGTAGTGTTAAACACTGCCATTATTGAAAGTAGCAACAATGAACAAACCATGAATTAAAACACTGGAAGATAAAGCAATTATATTCCCTGAAACACAGATTTTACATTTTTCTTGAAAGCAATGGAGTAAACTAATATAAAGACGGCATTAATACATTCGTAGTTCCTAAAGGACGTTGAAATTTATTTTTTGTACCTTGATTTTTGACAAACTGATGCCTGATTTATATCAGGTTTTGTTATTGACAATTTCTAAATCTTTGATAAGTATGTGCCAAACACTAAATATAAAAGTAAATCAATTATTTCACTTCAATAGGGCCCTTGCAAATTTTTAGAACGTGACAGAGGCTTAATTAGTTCAATAAAACCTTCTAATAGCTTTTTACATAAAAAATAATAATTATAGATGTTTTATTTAATGGTGGTACAATCATGTACCTTTTCATAATATAACATAAATTTTGTTGGTATTTTTAAGGTTGATCTCTAGGATTATTGTGATTGACTAACTTGTAGTTGGAACTAGTGGATCCTGGCATGGATTGCTTAAGATTATTTCACTAAAATATAATCTAAAATTATTTATTTAAAAAAGGTCTAGTCTATATAATATGTCCTAACTTCACTTTATAGTTAAAAAGTTATTCCCCACTTTAAATTAAAGTAATAATTTGAAAACTAACCCTTTTCCATCTCTCAATTTGTTCGTTACGCTCACCAATCATATAAAAATAAAATTGATATTTTTTTAACTAGATATAAATGATTTATTTACCGATTTACAACTATATACAAATTATGGTTTCCATGGTGATGTAAACAAAGAATGATTGTACAGATGAAACACTGCCAACACAGAAGGAAAATAAGACTAATTCTTTAGAAAATTTGGGGTTTAGTCTTAGGTTATTATTTATGACGACATCCTAGACCACTAAAATTTAAAATAAGTGTTATTTTGTCAAAATCGGTAAGCCGTTTTCACGTAATATAAATTGTCGGAAATTGGCTTATTAATTTAAACACAATATATATTAATCAACTAGGTACAGGCTTACACATTTTATAGTGCTTATTTTTTATAAAGTATCATTTGTTATTCTTTTAAAACCCTTATTTATCTACACGGGTCTACGATGAGAGAAATACAAGGAAATTGATAACTGAACTTTATGTATTTTTTGGTGCTGATTTTTAAAAAATGAAAAATTTCTCTATCACATCATGTTTTGTCGAAAAATTCAATTTTACTTGGATGTTTATGAACATTAACACTAAAATTAATTTGGCGTAGAAGTTCTTCCCTTTCTGCCTGACCATCAGTCTACCGTGGTGAAAACTACAGAATACCCCTCGTGATACCATCCCGGCGCCGTCCTTTTATTCCCACCACAACCTCTCTCTACTAATAGCGTCATGCGATTCCTTATCTCAGTTATTTATCTTGGTTCGCTGACCTCGTAGGAACGCTCACTAAGAGAGCGTAATCGGCAGTGACCTTTTATTTTTTCGAGCTTAATCTGAATTGATACTGAACATGTTAACTTTATTAAAACTGAATTCTCTCGACTTTTCTGGAGTCATTATAAAAGATATAAAAGAGATGTCTTCATGCGGGACTCAGTTTATCTCCTTTCAACCCAGAATATCGTGAACTTACCATGTTCGTAATAAGATAAAAAAAACGTGGACATTTTTAAATTCATCTCAATTTTTCTTTCATGTGTTGTGCCGTGCGTGCACTGATAAAGTGAAAATTGGAAACTTCATCACTGAAACAATTCTAACGGTTGCTATTCTCTGTACTTTTCGTGAAACATGGCTTCAAGTTCGAGACAATGGGAACATTTTCCAGATGACTTTTGTTAAATACGCGGCGAACATAGTGTTATTAAAAATCGCATGAGGAGCATTACATACTATGTAAAACAACTTTATCTGGCGTATTTTGGCATGAAACTCGGAGACCAAAACAAATCGTTGGCTCATAAAGTTTGAGTGCAATGTCTCAATGATCTACGCTTATGGCTCAAAGGAAAGAAGACTGCTTTACGATTTGGAATTCCTATGACATG
>CABFOW010007635.1:6223-22771 GCA_902141385.1 Timema californicum | reverse complement strand
ATCAGAGAGCAGGAGGAGTGGTCACGTGACCAAATCCAACCACTAGCAGCTCTGTTTTATCCGACCGCCCCCACTACTTACATTTATTAACTTATTTTTATAATCATAAATAACTTAACAAATAATCAATAAAACCCTTTAGTGTTAAATATAAAATATGCTTTATTTTTTACAAAAAAATATTTTATTTATTAAATAAGACGGTATAAATGACATTTTTTCAAATTTATTTATGATGGCTTAAAATAATACAGCTTAACTCGAATGTGTGCTCCTTAGTTTAATTTGCTGCATTGGTTTAGGTTCAAGTGTATAAGGAAGATCCAGCCTCATAACGATTCTTAATATTCAGAGCCCCTTGAGACATTTGTGGCCAGGTGGACCGGAACATCAACTGTTGAGACACCACGGCAGATTTTCCCCACTCGTCAAATTAGGACGTGTTGAAGTTAGGCCAGGCAGCGCTAGCCAGAATATTCAGAGGGTAAATACATGAACAGTTTATATATAAGAGAGTAGATAGTGTATTATGATGTTTGTATATAGCTTGAAACTACATGGAACTAGAATAGAGAAGAGTTCTATTCCAGGAGGTATATGTCAATGTCGACATTCTTCGGAGTGGGTAGTATGAATTGAGAGAGAATTTATGCTTGTAGGTTAACATGAGGTGAGGTGGGGTTGCTTTGTTGTAACTTACTAAACTAGTACCGTTAGAGTTGGATATGAGAGTTATTATTATTATTATTACCGTGTCTTACTACCCATTGGGCTATACGCACTTACGCTAATGTGTAATGGTAGGGTGAGTGTGAGATGAAATGGAGGACCTACAGTTTAACGTGGAGCCCGAACCACAGTGGAGGTTCAAGCATTCCAAACATTCACAAGTTGTGATTAATTCACGTCTTGTCAGAGGTGAAGGAAGGGTTTGGCAATCAGATAAATCTGTGCCGAGACCGAGGATTGAACCCCGGACTCTCAACACGCTTGGAGAGTTAATGGTGTGTTGGTTATAGAGTGTTTTTTTGTGTGATTTGTGTGCGGATATAATCAGCAGGTTCATGAGATACAAGTTAAAATAACTCCTCTTCCAATAATCACCAAATATAGCTGAGTCTATTGTTCACTTCAAATTGAATTAACATGAATTATGATTCATAGCTACCCGCTTCAGTTGGCATTAGAGATGAATATTTACTGGTAATTATTATTACTTATTTATTTTAGCACCACGTCTAGCTACCCATTCGGTTTATATGCTTATTTACTAATTACTAAAATGAGTTTAGTGATTAGGAAGGTTATATTTAAAGGAAGTGAACTCACATTTGTTTGGAGAGGAATGGAAGACCATTTTCAGTACACCCGACCGAGTTTAGGACATCTATCTACCCATATTCGGCAGTTTAATCTAACATGAGAGTAGCGCGTTAGACCACGTGGCCGCCAAAGAGTTGCTGGTAAGTATTCCATCGGAAAAACTGTACGTTACATATAAATACTGTATTGTGACATGCGGGACTCCTCTCATCGGTGGTTTGGAGACAAAGAAAAAAGGAAAAAGCTTCATAATTCGTTCCATTTGATCGTGTATCAAATTATATCGCTTCAGTGGTCGAATGGTCTAAGGTGACACTAACGTATTAGACTGTCGTGGTTCGAATACCAATCGGGTCTGCTGGGGTTGGTTTTTCCACAAATGGTTTCCCAATATCCTTCCACGAAAATGTTTGTATATTAGACTACCTACAAAATAACTGGCCGCATGGTGTAGTAGTCAGTGCACCTGATTAAGAACCTCGGTGTCCCGGGTTCTATACCCGGCTGGTACCTTGGGTATTTTCCCCAACGGACCCAAGGGTTTGGTTGGTTAGTCTTAAATTATGTTTAAATGTTTCTACTGATTCCACACCCTCACACTCATTATCACCCACATACGCATTATCACCCTCATACTCACCTACTCCTCATACTCACTATCACCCTCATATTCATTATCACCATCAAACTCACTATCCCTCACCTCATATCATCAGGACATGGAAAAAGCCTCTACGAAAAGGATGTACGATTAGTGTTATTCGGTCTTTCCCTGGTCAATGGTACAATATATATATATATACACACATACCTCTAAAATTCTTCCTTCCTCATCCCTAAATCACTAGAGTAATTTATCATATATGTGTATAACCTGAACAGGTATATACGTATTGATTATAGTAATTATAATATAGTCAAATTGAAAGTACAGTAATGTGGAACTGCTTAACATTATAAAGGTAGTGTTCAAAATTACCATCTTTGGCCCGAATGCAAGACTGGAGTCATCGTGTCATAGAATCCCTCACTCTTTCAAAATACATTCCAATTCATGTTTCTATAGTTAAGTGTGAAATTATTAATCGCGTCACATGGATTAAAACACAAAGGTTGGTGTCATTTGTAGAACTACTTCTCTATTCTGTACAGAGATTGTCCCCCCTTCACCCTTCACGTAAAACCACCCTTTGTTACGTCAATAAGGAAGAGATGAAAGAAAACTACGAAACGTCTTGTCTCAAGGTAAGAAATAAATATCGCAACTAGTTCTAATATTTTTGAAAAACATAATGAGTTGTAGTAAGGAACCATATTTAATCAAATCGATAAAAATAGAATTCAAAAACAAAGAAACATTTGTAATATTGGATCAAAAAAGATACAGTGATAATAAATCCTGGATGGAAATGAACTATAATAAGTAATAATAAAGTCCGAGTATGGATATGAACTTATAAAAGAGTTAATAGTATAAGAAAAACGCAAAACCATTATTATAACATAATTTTATCAAGGGAATAGAAAATAATTTATTAGACTAATTGATCCAAATGAAAGTTAATAAAAGTTAGAATAATATATTTCTCATTATCAAAATGTTATAAACACATTAAAAATGTGAGTCAAGAAATAACATATAAATAAACAAAAAAACATATTAAATCACATGTAATAAAGAACCTGATTTTAGAACTGTTAAAAATGTTATAATGATAATAAGATTTACCACATCGAATATGTTACAATATCGTCTGACCTAGCTGAATGATTCTAGCCCTTATGGTATATTTCATTAATAGCTATGAATATGTACTTCTAAATAAAATTACCAAGTCTAGTAACATCTGTATACCATTGGCTACAACAAAGAATATAGTTTGTGGTAAACCTGTATACCCCTTAGCATTGAGGCATACTTCAGTTTAGTTTTCAAGACATTTTGGGGACTGTTTATTTTTTTACTGGTCATTGTATAGTATTTGTTTTTATCTGTATATTATAAAGTGTTTATTATACTTTTAGGTATATTTTAAAAATGTTTTATTGAATTTATTTATGATTTTTATCAGTAAACGGAATGTAAATAANGTATATTTTAAAAATGTTTTATTGAATTTATTTATGATTTTTATCAGTAAACGGAATGTAAATAAAGTTAAAGTTATTTGGTGGTGGTGTTCTACTTGTCCAACACTCTAGGTTTGTATTTTTTATTATTTTTATTATTTAGCTAATATTTAATAATAACATACCATTAAAATGGTAAGGATGTTTTCTTTTAGAATAATATTTCATAACTTTAATGTTGTGAAGCGCAAAGATAATATATTGTAATAACCATTCCTAAGTGTATTTGAGGTTATATTTTATTTTCTGTAAAAATGGGTTTATGCCTATGCTAGTTTAGTCTAACATAAGTTTGATTCATTTTTACAAATTATTTATGCTGACAAACATATAATGATATTATTAGTCTATAAATACAATTTATCAGGCCTAGGCTATATTAAAATTAAATGAAAATGTGTTTTTTAATCAATATTTTCATTTTGTTTTATGAAGAAAAGGGAGAACCTTAATGATGAGCAAATATTCGAAGCGCTCAATGCTATAATGGATGAACAGGCTGTATATTCAGATATTGGAGGTGACTCAGACGCTGAAGATTTTATTCCGCATGACACATCTACATCTACCTCAACCACTGTTTTGGATGAAGAGGTATTTTTTGTTGAGGAAGAACTAAGGCGAGATCATGGCCCTGCTGACCATTCTCTTTCAAGTGAAGGAGACAGCGATGTTGATGAATCACAAACGCACAATGAACTAAATAGTCCACAGTTTCAATGGAATAAATTAGGTGAACCAACGGCATTCAGATTAAAAAAACTTCTGTAAGCCATTTGGAATAAATACGGAGATAGATATTTCAAGTCCACTAAACATATTTTGTGTGTTCTTCAATGCATTATTACTAGACTATATGGTTATTCAAAGCAATTTGTACGCTGATCAAAAAGGAAAATCTTTAAACTTGACTGTTGAAGAGCTAAAAGCGTTTGGGACTATTAGTAATAATGGGCTTCCACAAACTTCCCAGCCTGTGACTTTATTGGTCAAATGATGCCAACTTTCATGTTCCAAGGGTTGCATCGGTTATGTCATTGAAAAGATTTTTGTCAATTCTGCGATTTCTACATCTAAATGACATCTCAATAATTCCACAAAAAGGTGACCACAATTTTGATAAACTTTATAAGGTTAGGCCCATGATAGGTCATTTGTCTAAATTGTTTCGAGCTGCTTTCAATCCATCCAAATAGATTTCTGTTGATGAAAGTATGATAAAATTCAAGGGCCGCTCATCACTAAAACATATATGCCATTGCCTAAAGTTTAACGTGGAATCCAAACCACGGTGAAGGCCTGGAATTCCTCACATTCACAAGTTTTAATTAATACACATCTTGTTATAGGTGAAGAAAGTGTTTGGCAATCAGATAAATCTGTGCCGGGATCGAGGATTGAACCACGGACCCTCAACACAGAGGTTTAACACCTTGCCCCTAAACCCCCAGGTTACCCAGATATATATAAATCCGGCCGTATCTTTAACGGAAAATCAAATTCTAGCCATATGTATGCAAGATCCTCTCTTAGCAAACATCCTGATGAATAGAAATAAATGCACCCCAATCGGCTATGAAATTCCGAGTATCTTTGGCTATAGACAGAAATTCTTAAAAACATTACAGAACTACTTAAAAATATTTACATTACAAACCTTAAAAAAGCAGAGATATCATTTAAAGGGTTTTTAAGCTCGTAAACAAAAATATATAATATTACTCCATGCTTTTCCATTATTTAAACCTCCTAACTCTGATATTGTATTAATACTTGTCTACGACATGGCTGGTTTTATTGTTTGGAATTCTAAAATTGATTTAGTAAAAAAACAGGTTAAATAAAGAACACAGTTATCATAATACATTAAATTTATTAACAAATATATATAATCAATGTAGATCTTAATAAACAACAATTTTTCTCAATTAAAGTAAAAAACCTTTTACTAATATTTATATTGTAACCGTTATGGTAACATTAAATAAAATATATAATAAAACTATGGCCCCACAAAGTAATACATAGTCATAACAGCTTTGATGAAACAAATAAATTCACTTTTATAACTAAAATATTTCCCATGGATAAGATTTTATCAATTCTAGTTTGTTTTATCTAACCCGGAGATAATTTCATATACATATTTTAAATCATGATTGGTACTCTTAAATTATATAGTTTTTTTAAACTCAGCTTATTATAAATAAGGTAAAAATATTTTAGAGTTAATCTGTTATTTGCGTTACATGTTTGGAATATAATAATTAATACATTTATTATTAGCTATACATCGTAATAAATATTCTGAAAGGGGGGATACTTGCTTTATGCTACCATGTAAAAACAATAAATGTGGGTAGCAGTGCCAAATTTTAATATCTAAAAATGTTAATGAAAGCTAACATAATAAATTAAGTATGTAACTAATGATTATTGATTTTATCATGATCAGAACAATAAAGTAAAATTAAATAAAACCATTTGGGCGTCGCTAAAAGACATAACCCCTCCCCCATCACTACTTCCCAACAGTCAATAAATAATTTAAGGACTTAAGGCCTTCTCTAACTTAGGCCTTGAGCGTAGCTAGGCAAACTATTTTGCAGTCATGTGTGGAGGTATAATATACCGCGAGGCATGAACCTATATGTTGCTTCTTTTCAATCTCGACGGAGTGTACCTTTGCTCTTCGGGGTCACAGCTGAATCCATGACCCGATATTACACTTGCTGCCACTTCACTTCTTACGGAACTGAGAAGATTAAAAAGCAATTGGATCAAAATTGATCCAATATACTGACCGACGTGGGATAATAATTATGCTCCCGACTCGATTAATAAAAGAAAATTCTATTGACGAACGCAGGTTCTAACAGCTCGTCGACTATTACGAGAGTGTCGTCACCTCCTCCTGACAACAGTTTTTTGTTTTTGAATATTTATTTTATAGAGTATTCGAGGGATGCAGGGATGCATTGATCACTGTCGCTCACCACTCCCCCTTTGGCCTTCGAGAAGATTTTGCCTGGGTGGCCGATAGAACGAGACATAAGGATGTTGCACCACGTAGATATAAGTAACTTATTTGTTGCGAAGTATATTGTAAATTAAATACATTATGAATATTATCACGTTGGACTAGATCTGATTATCTCTATTAATTGGTCAAAAGGGATGTATAAAATATAATCGATACGCCAGCAAAGACACAGAACTACTAGATCAGGGTGTCCGGCCAAACTATATTTTTAAATTCCCTGACTTTTCCAGGTTTTCCAGATCCAATTTACTTTTTCCCAGACCACTATTTATCGATATTACGTATATGGCGAAAATATCACATATCAAATAGTATGTTTTTTTCTAGACACATACACATTCTGAAGTTGTATCACTCAATAAAGGGATTAAATAATTTCTGCCTCCGGGGAAATGGACTATTTTAAGTTAAAAATAGATTTCAGTAAAATTGTATTGAGTCATTAAAAGATTGTCTCAAGCAAGAACGTTTTAAAATAGTTGTGACATAGAGTCATTCTTAGTTCCTTCTACTTAAAATGTAGGTCTAGTCAAATTTTGTACATATCAATATCCATGACTCACTCTTTGGCTAAAGACACGTGGCAGAAAGGTGGAAAGACACAAAACTCACTTGTTGACCTTGAGAAGTGATATAAGTCTGCTCAACATGGACAATGTTGTTAAAGTGATTCCAGGTTGGGATTAACTGGAATAAAAGTGTTATTTTGACTATTGTGAATCAAAATATGAGGCTTTATATAGACGAAATGTAAAATTTCCAGAAATTTAATAAAATTCCCTGACTTTTCCATGACTTTTCCCTGACCAAGCAAATTCCCTGACAATTCCCTGTTTTCCAGGTTTTCCAGGTCGCTGGACACCCTGTAGATAAACTATAGTAACTAATTAGTTTTGAAATTTTAGCTAATTTTCTGTCACTGCGTCTTACTATCCATTCTGTTTAAATTAGGAATGTGTACGATTTAATTTAGAGTAAATGTAGAAACACTTGCATAGAGGGAGAGTAGAAAATAATTAATTAAAAAACACACTCTGTTCATTCGACTGTGTTTCGTCATCAGCAGACTAGTCTATTGATAATGTGACCATCGTTACTCAAAGTGTGTTCCTCGGAGCCCTGGCTGCCTGAGACCCTTTCAGGGGCTCCTAGTTACCTTAGAACCTTAGTGAGAGGGTATTATTTTTACTGTACACACAAGTTCTATCAAAATATTCCTACTGATTGAAGGTAGAAGACGACATACGAATACAGCTGTCTTCTATTAGATAAATATTTTAAAGCGGTTTGAAATGAATGTTAATCAAGGCCCCTATTTTTACAAAACTTTTATTTTCGAGAAAAATAATAAGATTAGTGTTTTAACTATAACAAATAATAATTTTGTTGATATATTAATTTATGTATAACTATCATAAAATAATTATAAAACATTTAAAAAAGTTTTAAGTAATATTTGAAAGAAAATCAATCACTTAAGCAACATCTTTTCGAGGCTCCACAATTCTTTCTAGGGGTTTAAAGAGCTCCAAAGGCCAAAATAATTTATAACCAGTACCTTAGAACATTCCACCACCTAAGCATTAAACAAATATTAGGCTTTACACTAAGGGATTTATTTTATACCCTTATCGGTGGACAAGCGGCCTAAATATCAAGACCGTCTATTTGGATTTTCCCGGTGATGGTGAGTTTGGGGTTCGAATCATTGTAGGTAGTTTTGAGAGTATTTTTTTCCATTGGGGTTTTCTTCCTTCCTCTCTACGCCAATTTCCTCTAAATCAGTGCTTTACAAACTATTTAAAACAGGATTAAAATTGTAGAAAACACACTACCAATATCACTATGCTGGGGTTACCGTTAGTGTAATTTTATACATACTACTGTTTTTTATCCATAATTTTATATTTTCAAGTAATAACAGAATGTACACCTTCAAAACTTTTCTCCACCCACCAAAAATCTGCTTACGACCCACAGATTGGGAACCACTTCTCTGGATGAAAAAAATATTTAACATTTTGAAGGAACCCTTAAAGTATTTTGGTGAAATCCCTATTTTTTTGACACATATTATGTTCGAAAGGAGTAAATTACAAATTACACATGTGAAACAATATGGTGTCTTAAATAGCTCATACAATTGAATAAAATATTTCAAAAGTAACTATTGCCTATTTATATTTATTATTTACTCTACTTCGGTACCTAAACTAAGCCAAAAATATTCTTACCAATATCACTTTTATAATTATAATAATAATAATTATTATTATTAATATTACCAGCCTCTTCTATTCATCTTTTTCAAATACACGTGTTCTCTTAACATGTTTTTTCATTGTTCAAAAATTATGGAAAGCCCAATAAAATGCAAGTTTTATTCAAATTCTCGTGGGACCCCGGACAAGGGCTCGTGGAACTCTGTTTGGAATCACTGATCTATATCATACCTCCCTCGTCCAGGCTAGGTTTAGTTAAAATATGTAAATCCCGAATGACTCGTAAAACGTGATGTAAAATGAAGTTCCGACGTGATTATAAATCTCGATCTTCAGAGCACTAGCGTTCAATTTTCAGAGTAAGGGATATTAAGAAAATAAAAACTTATATTTTGCCTAAAGTTGATAACATTTTATAAGTTGCTGCTCGTGAAGGAAGGTTCTTAGGCACTCCTCTCCCCCCCCCCACTCCCCCCCATCTTTATACAAACTAAAAAAAGAACATATTTTGAAATTAATATCAATTTTCTCATTTTTTTACTACATCATAAAAAACATAGATGAATAAGATTTTTTCTTTATATTCTTTTGAAGAAATTAGTCGAACCATAATCCTATCAAAGCGAGACTACTAGTAAAATTATGGTAGCATGTACTCGCCATCATTCTGTGGCTGTGTGGCGGCTGGTCACGCAGTACGAGCTCTGACTGCACCCTAGGGTGGTTGCCATGACAATATGACGTCACTGTCGTTTACTATGGACCGTACACACGTACTAGACTAAGTGGGTGCTAAGCAGACACTAGCGTGTGTTTGATTGCATCATCATAGGTTACAAGTTGGAGCGATAGTGCTCTCGGTCAACTAGGCTTTCACTAACGTTCTTGCCTACCGCCCTGTAAATATTAAAATCAAACAGTAATATAAACATTATCATTAAGTTTATTTTTACGCTCATCTATTTGAAAGGACCAGTGATCTCTGCGCTTGGGTGTGGTCTAACACACAAACAAAGAACAAGTACATTTCTTGGCAGTACTAAAACCTCTATGGATATTTAATTTCTTTTGTTTTTGTAACCTATAGAAACGTTGTTGATATTATAGTTTTTTTTGTTTTTTTTTATAAGAAAAGTATTGTTTGTGTTGTTTTCAAGAACTGGCTATTGTGTATAAATAGGACCATTTTATTGGAGTGTGTACCGCTGTGGAAGATATTGATGGTGAGAATAAATAACTTACAATTATTGTTGTGGTGTGAACCCATAGGGTTGTAGAATTTTATTAACCATTATACCCGTTAGTGGCGAGTCCGGGTACCCAGAGGCCCGAGGCTAAGTCCTGGTTGTTTCTGCACTGGCGCCAGCCGGGCAGGCATACAAATAGTTTGTGGAAACAGGGATGTGGACTTATTTACAGGTTTGAGGGGGAGAGAACCCTTACATATTAATTAAATTGCTTCTTGTAAAATTAGCGGGATAATTTTTTCGTCAATTTAAATGGGAGTGCCGTATTTTTCCCCCACTCTCTAGAGAGGAGAGCAGCTTTAGAGACCGTATGTGATAGACTAGTACCTCGGCCCTCACAAAACAGACGGAGTTTTCAATCCAGGATAATACGGTATTCACGTAAAAGGCCGATGTTACAAAAGTATACAGACCAGCGTTCCGAAAGTATATAACTCAGGGACGATAATATTGGCTGCTGGGTTTGTTAACGTGTTTGAAAATAACATTTTTTGTTTTGTTTTGGCTAAATATTTACTTAGTGCTGCATGTTTCTATCGTTGAATTACTTACAGCTCCTGCTAACCGATCTATTGAGAATATCTGCTGCTATTGACGACTTCGAAATGGCGATGATCGAAATTAAAAATAAGCTATCTGATAAACAATAGGAAGGAATTAATATGCTTACAAAAAGAAATAACGCCTATAAAAAGGCCACGATTGAATTATGTGAATTTAAATTTATGGGAAAAGGAAATATGTAATATATTTGTATTTCAAATAAATGAACGCTTTGTATTGAAAAACCATCTTTGTGGAGTAAATATATTTCAGCCCGAACACCTCAATGCATATTAAAAAAAATCTTCCGGTAGATGATATTTACCAGTTTTGGAGTGTTTTCCCAATGATTTCTAAAAAATATTTTCAGTCATACTTTGAAGTTAATTACTCAAATTCGTAAATAGCATAAAAAACATTACTGGCTTCTTGTAAACATTAAATTTTATAACTTCTGTAGGATTGGATGGTAAATTTAAATCAATCTAAAAAAATCACAAATTATTGTGACTATTTCTATGATTACTTTGGAAAGTGAGCGGTATATTTCAACTTTGAATTTAATCAAATTCTAGTTAATAAACACCATGTGCTAAGACAGGTTAAATTCATTGACCATGTTGTATATAGAGCAGACGATGTTTCTTTAGATACCAGACTTTCAAACTATTAATAGAAAAATTCATTTCTGACGAAAAAGAAAATTAGATTTTTATTTCAAAATAAAAACTTACTGCAAAACTAATTCTTATATATATATATATATATNNTATATATATATATATATATATATATATATATACTTTACTTACATATGTGTGGTTTTATAAACATATATATATATATATATATACACTTTACTTACATATGTGTGGTTTTGTGTGGGTTTCACGATGGATAGTTTTCGACTTCGAACCAAGGGAGTTTTTATAATTCTATAACATTATTTGTTTAAGTTTAGTCTATAAGGTAAATACACGGTGGCATAAGGTTGGAATAAGGTAAGCTTTATTAAACTTTATTTGAGAATTTTTGATAGAGCGCCCATTCTTAAGATTTACTCACGAGCCAGAAGTGCTGATTGTTATATTTTATAAGCGTTATTTCATAGTTATTTATGATTCATATGTCCTATATTAGGTATTATAAGTGATAAATGAAAATCACATGACGTTACCTATTAAAACCTTAAGGTATATCTAATTACATTTAAGGATGTCAGATAAAATTATTACTACAAAAACAAATATGGTATGCCTATATTTCCACTATGTTACGTAAATAATGATATCAAACATATTTAACAAGCAAATATAATCTTAAATAAACGTTAAAAATAATGTCGTAATTAATTGGAATAAAGAATAAGTTCAAATACAGTAATTGGCTATGGTTGACTTTTGATAATATTTATTCGATAAAAACTATAATTGGCGGTAAAATTGAAACTGAGACTAATGAAAACGATGGCGTACCTTCAATAGAATCATTATTTTACTTTTTCATGGTCTGATAACCTCAGATGTTTCTATGATACAAATTGCGCCATAATACTTCACTGGATCAATTTAAGTACATAATTTAATCAGGTGTACGCCTCAGTAGATTACAAATTTAGAGAAAATCAATAATGGTAATATGGGTGTGATGGTCCTCTTAAATAGGAAAATGAGTTTTCATTTATTTGAGATAGTTAGTGTGCACGTTCTGAAAAGATTTATTATATCAGCACACGACTTCTTATAAGCCAACTTATGTCTAGAAGTAACATAACAACAATATCCAAAATAAAGAAGAAAGAAATAACTGAGTATACTGTAACATAATTATATCACTATAATGTTCACGGTTTAAAGAAATATGAAAATACAATTATGATGCAAAAGTTGAAATTATTATTGGATAAAAAAATATTCCAGATTAAAATTTAAATATTGATACTTACTGTTATAGATGCTTTTCTTTCTATACTAGTATGCCATCAATATTTTTCTTCCGATACTTTAAATGAGTACAGTATCGATACTTTTCTTTCGATACCACATACCTAACCCAGGCCGTTAATTGATCGCTGTGAAATCCCACATTTCCCAGATAATAATACTTTCAGCCATCCAAGAATCTAGCAAGGGCTCAGCACCAACTAAGCTAGTATGTCGGACAGGTAAAAGAAGCTAATAACAGGGTTACGTTTATCCAACGCGTCGTAGTTCTGTGAACAGTAGACCACGCTTCCTCCGTGTTATTATCGTTACCACAGTTTTACTAGTAGTTGTGTGGGCAGTAAAACTTGCTTCCTCTAGGTTATTTTCATTATTACAGTATTTCATGTGCTCGGTCGCTACGGCTAAATGGATATTTTATAATATGTTTGATAGTACCACCATATTATCTACAAATAAACTTACTATAGTTTGGAGCATAATTTGAAAGTTAGAGTTTTCTTGAGAAATTAAACAGCATTTTTAAAACTATTTGATACCCCCTTAATATTTAATATATATATTTTTAAAATTGTGTAAATCATTCTTAATAAACTTGTAATGGTGACCTGGTGGTCTAGGGGTAAGGTGTCAGACTTCTATGCTGGGGGTCCGGGGTTCAATCCTCGGTCCCGGCAAAGATTTATCTGATTACCAAATCCTTCCTTCACCTTTAACAGGACATCTTGTGAATGTGAGGAATTCCAGGTCTCCACCGTGGTTCGGATTCCACGTTAAACTGTAGGTCCTCCATTTCATTTCACAATCACCCCTTCCATTACACATTAACGTAAGTGCGTATAACCCGAACGGGTAGTAAGACGCGGTGCTAATAATAATAATAATAATAATAATAATAATAATAATAATAAACTTGTAAATTTCAAAAATTAGTGTTTATTTAACTACCATCAAAATTATGTATATTAAAGATATATCATAATCTTATTTATCATGCAATGCCAGGTCAAGATTAGAACCAAACACAGAACCGAACATGCTGGCGAACAGTTATATTCATATATGTATAAATCTTTATATATATTTATAAACACATATATGTATATATATGTATACATATATATGTATATATTTACACACACACACATATCGCACCATTAATATTATTGTAAACACGTTGACAACATATTTGCAAACAGGTTCTTTTCAAGTTTAGACCCTTTTTACCCAGCTAACAAAACAACGAACCGGTTCTTTGGAAATGTTCATCTACATATTCTGTTCTGTGTCTTTTTCTAGTCTTGACCCAACATTACATGATAAACAAGATTATGATATATCTTTAATAAGATAAATAATTTTGACGGCAGTAAAAAATAATCACTAAATTTTGAAATTTAAAAGTTTATTAAAAATGATTTGAACAATTTTTTTTAAATATATCAAATATGAAGGGGGTATCAAATAGTTTTCAAAATGTTGTTTAATTTTTCGAGAAAACGCTAATTTTGAAATTAAGCTCCAAGCTATAATAAGCTAATTTGTAGGTAATATCGCTGTACTATTAGACATATTAGAAAATTAGCATATAACCACAGTGACCGAGCAGATTAAAGACAAATAACGAAAATGGTGGATAGGATGGAAGGTTTACTGCTCACAGAAATAACAGTAGTGCAGTAGTAACTATATATAGTTGACTCGGAGATGACCTTGAATACCTCCACTAAATAAAAAAAATATGTCATTTTGTCAGCGTCTCAAAATAAAACGTTGTATGTAATTTTTCTTAAATGCGTTTTTTAAAGATATTTTACTGTCCCAGCTTAAAAAATTATTTTATATATATATATATATATATATATATATATATATAGGGATGTTTGGAAACTGATATCACAAACTGCACATATAATTTGTTTGAAACAAAAGTAATATAAAATCCCTTTACACATATATCCAGAAAACTATTGTATGCTAATACCATTAAATTGTGTTTGAAGTCTCAGCTTAAAGCACCGAGGAGATCAAAGCTGTGCAAGCATGCGTTACAAGATGTTGAATAGGAACTAGGCACGCGGCCCTGCACATTGAGTAATGGCGAGCACATCCTGTGATGCAGGACCGTCAATGAGGACTCTCAGAACGTATTCCCATTTCTAGATGGACTGGTTTGTTGTTTACTGTTAATATTGTAGTATATACTGCTGCCGTGCTCCAAGATGTAGAGGTGTGCAATGCTATGCGCCTAGCTTCTATGCAACCTCTTGTGCATGCATGCTTGCACATATTGGCTGTCCCGGCGCTGTACTCAGAAACTTTAACAATTTAATGGTATTAACATAATTTGCTAGATATAAATGCATTGTGAGTTTGTATTACTTTTGGTTTTAACAAACTATATGTGCAGATTGTGTGTTGAGTTTACAAACACTTTGTATATAAATCTGATCATACGTAGTATATTAATTAGGATATTGTTATCATACACTAACTTTGTGTATGCCTGAAAACAAGAAGATTTATCACCAAATATTTAAAATAATGCTTCTTTTATTTATTTTTGACTTGGTTTATTTCAGAAGATGACATAATATGTCTCCATTGAATTCCATGCTACCATAAGTCAGCCTAGTTTTCACCAAGGTAGAAGTTTAGGGTATTTTTACAGTTTCTATAGCAAACAACCTTTTTTTGCCAAAATAAATCAATTATTGCCTTAGCTTAAACATGGAATATAATTTTACTTATATGGAGCCCTCAAAGATTGTATAATATCTGTCATGAGCATAGTGGCATTGAATAGGAAATCTTTTAAACGACGAGGAAATTTGTCACCCTTGGCAGATATTCAAGTAATTTTAATATCATCTTGTAACTACAACTAAAATTTATGTTTTATACTGAAGAAATAATTTATTTGTTTTGACCAAACAAATATTTTGCTACATAAACCGCAAAAACAATGAATTTATCTCACGTTACACTCAACGCAAATGTGCGTACTTACCCTTCAAATAATACTTTTATCCCATGTAAATATTTGTATAGCCTGAATAGGTAGTAGACCAAGGAAATAACAACCGATATATATATATATCATATATATATATATATATATATATATATATATCAGTTACATAACTATACATTTCTTTCCATGCTATAAATAAGTAATGTATTTAAAATTTCTTTATGTGCAATAAATGAGCTACGTATTGATATTTTTATTTATATGCTATGAAGGATTTACTTAGTTATATTTTTATTTCTATACTGTAAAACAATTACATATTGAAATATTTCTTTATTTTTTATGAATCAGTTACGTATCGATAATCTCTTTAGATACCACATCTCAAAGTAAGATTACGTTATCCCTCTTCTGATGCAAATTTAAAGATTTAAAATTTATGCCACAATGCTTCATGACTATAAATTTCGATCCTTTTTTTTTTAGGAGCCACATAGTATTCCTGACGAATGAATGGACTGCTGTAAAAAAGAAACAAGTTGGCCGTTTGCCAAATGAGATCCTTTATTCGCTTCGTTGCCAACTAATCTAACGGCGTCTTCTTTTGATCCCAGGTGTTTTTTTAAAAAAATGTGGCAATTGTTTTTATTGTACCGCCCCGAAACAGTTCTACCGTTGAATAGAGTACAAAAGGAATTTAAATTAAGTGAACTCTTCTTAGGACAAGTTTTCCTCATATTTCAAGACTAGAGTGTGTGGAATATTTTAGAAACATCTTCTAGAACAGTGGGCTAAGTCACATACAGAATTTATGCGGGAATTTTCACCATTATTTAGTAAATGGTAGGGTGCACCACATCGACATTACATTTATTTTAACTTAATATAGAGACATTTACAAAAAAACTTGCCTATTTAAGACATAAAATCATATTATTATTATTATTATTATTATTAGCACCGCGTCTTACTACCCGTTCGGGTTTTACGCACTTACGCTAATGTGTAATGGTAGGGTGATTGTGAGATGAAATGGAGGACCTACAGTTTAACGTGGAATCCGAACCACGGTGGAGGCCTGGCATTCCCCACATTCACAAGATGTCTTGTCAGAGGTGAAGGA
>CABFOW010007634.1:0-22788 GCA_902141385.1 Timema californicum | reverse complement strand
CTTTATCTCGAGTGGCGAGCATCTGCTCTTTGTTCTTTAATAGTTTATTATTCTTTCATAAATAAAACTAACAGTATGAAATGTTCTGAAATTACCAAGCTATGTTTAGTTCCATTTGTACATTTAGCAGTTCTGAGCTAGTAAACATGACCTAGTCTGGAGAAAAACTTGTCTTTTAACCTGGTTTAGAACCTTCCACATCTTTTGATACACAATTTGATCTATTGTATTTTAGTTAAAGAATCTTAGTCAGGTTATTAGAAAGGATTTTAATGTAGGTTAACTCATTTTTATTTGCCATTTCATATTTTACATTTTATATTGTAACTAGGAATGGACACTATAAGCCCTTGTTTTCTTAAAGATAATTGATATTCAAGTTTAACAAAAAAAAAAGTTATTTAAATCTTGAATTTTTGTTTAAAGCTATTATGCTGCTTATCGGTGATTTGGTTTGTCTAACATAGTTTTAGGAAAAACCTAGTCAGACCCAAAACCATTTGCTAAGCTTTTAGAAGTATAACTTTGTGTTTTGAATAAATACAATTTGATAGCTTTAAATTTAAAGGCTCACATTAATATCTACTCATGCAAGTATACAGTTGATTGTATTGAATAGTGAGACTCATTAAATTATATTAAAAAAAGTTTGTTCAAGAATGTTCTTCAATAACAATAATTTCTCTAGCAAATTCTTACAGAATACGAGTATACAGCTAAAAATAACATGAATCCTCAAAGTGTGATTTTGAGATATTTCATCATGACCATATTAGGACTAATAAAATATATTTTTATAAATAATGAGCTAAATGGATATTTTTATCTGAAATATTAAGTGCTGCTGCACAAATGATTGTAGCACTCTTAATGTTGTGCTTCACACCTTAACATTTTCTAATTTAAATGGATATTTAAATAAAATAAATAAAAAATAAACATATTTTGCATTTGCTTAGTAAACTATTTCATAAATCTAAGTACAGTGATTTATTTTTAGGTGTTCTGCCAGAAATATGATAAAACTGGTATAGTCATATTTGATTATCATATTAAATCAAAAGTGAGGTTATAGATTGAAAGTGTGGCCACTTAAAGTTTTTAATAAACATAATTTGAAAGCTTTATGATAAAAAAAAGAAGTATAAACCATACATTGATTTTATAATAAAGGAAATTAATAAAACTAGGGAAAAAGGAAAAATAAACTACTAAAAGTAAATTTGATGAAGAAAGCCCACCTAGGGAAAGAGGAAAAAATGTGGGCAGAATTCAATGCATAAATTTATTTTTTCTATTTATTTAGTTTTATCAATTTACTTTATTATAAAATTATTTAGCCTTTGGGTCACTTCATTTTTAAACGAACCATACATTTAGAAATAATTGTTCTCAAAAGAGTAAAATTTAGAAATGTATGTATCAAATTACAATTAACAATTTCTTCTAGAATAAACTCATAGTTTTGTCCCAAATTTGTTCTTTTCTTTTTTATAAATCCAATCAAGTGTATTTTAAATCCAAAACATCTAATATACATCTAAAATATGAGCTACATTAGAGTAATGAAATCAATTGAAAGTATAAATAAATTTGAGCTAATCAATCACCCTAAGCCCACAACTAAAATATGTATTATTTTAATAGTTACATCTTTTGTAAAGCTATTCAACTAGAGTGAAAAAAATAAAACAAAATTACATAAAGTTACATAACTGCTATCAAAAATAACTTTTATATTTGTGTGTTTTCAAGTTTTATTCACGAGTAACTACTTTTTGCGCTTGTGTTCATGTGAGCTATTGCTGTCACTGGACTTACGTTTTCTTTCTGTCTTATCACTATGTCTGTTACTATTGCGTTGTCCTTTTTCCTTTATCTTGTCCATCTTCCGGTGTAGGTCCTCTTGATATCTCTGATGATTAACATCATGAATGTTTTCATTTTTCTCCTTGGCATAGTTTCTCAGTTTATTTTCTGGCAAACTATTTGCAAAGGGAGGAAAGATATTTTTACTGTTGACTAAATCCTTGATCTCATATTGAGTGTCTGAATATCTGGCATGATTGGACAAGGCATTACTAGATTCTGCACCATCAAACTTTATGCTTCGACCTAAGACACGTTCCAAATCTCTCCTATCATTGTCAGAGCTAGCGTGTTTCGAAATCTTCTCATGTTTATGTGGCATCACATTTTTTTCTTTTCTATGTTTTTTATGCTTATTTTTTTTAGTTTTTTTATTTTTGTTAAATTCTTCACTATTGCTGTTACTGCTACTATCTTCCGAAGTTTTTGTTTCTTTATTGAGATTCTTGATTTTTTTATGTTTTGCCTTCAAAAGTTTTTCTTTTCTCTCAAGTTTTTCCAGCTTCCTGCAAAATAGATAATTTTGTATTTAGTACACAACCAAGACAAAGCACAATGAAACTAAAACTTTACAAAATTATAGAAAAAAAAAGTCCTAGTTAGCTTTTGAATTAGTTTAGTTTTAATATTTGTATACCTCTACGAGTCTTAGTGAGAAAGATGAGGAGGGAGAGAGCTAGAAATGAAAATGTCCAATAGAAAGTAGAAGTGATACTGGTATTGAAGAAGATAAGAGGCTGAGATGGGTGTTGAGAGGACGAAAGTAGAAAGAGTTGCTATGCTGTGTTGGAGATGGAAGGCAGGAGGGAAAAGACCAAGAGGAAAACCGAGAGTGGTGGTGGGGAGGAAGTCCTCAAAGAGGGAAAGGATGCCAAAGATTCGGCAGCTGAGAGAGGCAGGAGCAATGACTGACAAAATGAAGTGGAGGAGGATGCTGGTCCTGTTGAAGGATGCAAACGTAAATGAGAAATGAAGCAGTAAAATAAGAATGCAGGGAGTCATATATATTGTAACTTGCCCAGTTAAAAGTAATGCATTTTTATTCAATCAAGGGATTGACTTCTATACTGGCAAACACTTTAAAAGTAAAATTTCCTCTTTTAGGAAGTTGCGTTGCCTATTTCACACTCCTCCCTGATGAGTTCTGATAGAATGAAACCTAGGTTGGGGGATTTGGCGGTGACGATCGATTTTCTTTCCAAAGGCAGCAATGTAAAGTGTGAATTGTGTTCTTTTCATTGTAAAAGCCATATTGTGTTCGTCCATTTTATATGTTTCTATCCACCTTTCCTATTATCTTCTTCCAAATATAATTAAAAGTAAAATTAGTTTTCATCAATCAATAGGTCTAGTATTGACAAAATTCATCCCTCAAATATGAATTTTTTTTAACTAAGAAGAAAACACATTTTTAATTTATAGGTACATTCCACAAAAATAAAAGTAGGTTTATTTTATATAGATGAATTAAATTTGTTTCTTTTTCGTTATATAGAAGCATAAAGTGTGAATTGTGTTTCTTTCTGTCCAGTGGTAGGATTGTTAAGTGTGAATTGTGTTCACCTTTGTCTGGTGGTTGAGTGTATGGTGTAAAAATGTATTAATCTAAAAACTTGGCTAATCTGTCTAAGCTTAGTTGAAAGTGGAACTAAGAGAACACTTACAATTTAATAAATATGACCAGCGAAGCTAACAAGATGCAAAGGATTATTAAATTTGAAAAAGACAAGATAATATAATTTGTTTTTACTCCCCAAATTAACTTAAATACATATTCTTGGAGTAAAACAATAGTCTTTACTAGGGCTCTGCAAGTACTCAGATTTTGAGTTTTGAGCTGAACTCATCCTTTAGGCTCGAGCGTGAGATCGAAAGTTTTGTAGGCTTGTCATTTTCGAGCTTTCACTTGATGTACTTAATAATACATTTTAAAAACTCAATAGTAAGCATAGGCTATTTGAGATAATATTAACATTTCCACTTATATATCACTCAGTTACTTAACAAATTGTTAAAAATTAATATCAATCTTCACATTAATAAAATAATAGAGCTTTAAAACCACTTTCGACCCGTAAATTTATTCAATATTGTCATCCATTTTGAATTATACTAGATTGAAATTGTTTACTTGTATTGCCATGACAAAGCAATGGAAATAAAAATAGTTAAGATGATTACTAAATAATTGAATGATTATTTTTACTATTTATACCTAATCCCTTTCTAAAATAATAATTTATGTTAAATTAGAAATGTAATATCAAAAATATATTATTATATGTAATCTTTTCAAACTTAAGATATTTAAAACTTGTATTAGTTAATACATTTAGCTACAAAACTAGCTCTAGTTTAGTTACTATTTAGTTATAGAATTATGTTGGTTAACCTATCTAAAATCAATGTTGATCTTATTTATTGCAATACATATTTTAACAAACTTTCCACATTTATATTAAAAAAGCATTTACTATTTCATATTGTTTGCTAGTAATATTATTCTAATAATATTATTTTTAATTGTAAAGTATGAGCATCAACTTTTGTAAGCATTAAAAACTGAATTGAAGTAAATTTATCAATGTCTAAGGAGAGCCCGTACCTTTGTAAAAACAGTAAAAATCTTTTTTATAGATATTTAATAATTGTCATTTTATGGAAAATTTAAGGTGCCCTACTTCCCCCACAATGTCAAACTTGGACTCGACCAAACACACTAAAAGTCCTCAAAACTTAAAATTAAGCCAAAAATTTAAATAAACTTGAAATTGATAAAACAAACTGTGGATTTTATAACGGAAAGAAGAACCCATTTCACACTTTCCAAAATTTAAAGTCATCCGCCATAATTGATCCAACACACGTTACCTCACCAGAAATTAGTGAAGAGAGTTTGGGAACAATTTAACAAATATATCGGACTATGCTCTAAATCTATTGAATTAAACTAAATATAACGTTTTTCTCTGATTTTATTAACTACGTCGATTTTTGTTATATTTTTATTAAACTTGTCTTATTCAAAGAGCTAAATAACCATTAAAAATTGAAAAGCAACAAAGAATATAATAACAGAAGAGTGGCCATCTTAAACCAATCGAAATATCGTAGCTTTTGATATACACGGTGTGATTTTATATCAATTGTTTGTTTATAACACATTTATGTATTCTGACAATCTACACCTCAAAATGTTAGGATTGTATTAATTCTGGGTTGTACTATATTCAGGCCAATATGGTATATTTACAATTTGCTGGCATTTAAGTGAAATGGCAACTAAACTAATATGAGAGATAATCGATTATCACCTATTCTGAATGTTGCAGTATTGTTTAGTTGCCAGTTTTATTGAGAGCTAAGAATTGAAGTAGCAACAATTGTAATATTAAAATCGATTCTCGATTCTTTCGATACAAGTAAGAATCGAGGGTATTGAGGTTGACAGCCCTAATTTAAAATAAACAAATATATAGACTACTCTCAACATTTTAAAATTATGAATATAGCCAAAATCTACTCAAACTTGAGAGCTTTTAGAAATACTCAACTCAAGTTAGACTAGAATGAAAAAATCCAAACTTGCAGACTCCTAGTTTCTACTCTTTTTACATTAATTCAAACCAAACCTAATTATTATCATGTGTTAAATACAACCAGTAACACAAATATAAACCAGCTGGTTATTAACTAATAGTACTAAATCTGCTTTGGTGATCGAATAGTCTTAAGTTGTCACTCTCAAAGAGCGTGGACTGCCAATGACAAGACAATTGGGAGTTCTAATCCCTAACACATTAGAGTAATTAGTACAGATTTGTACAATCAAAATACTAATAAAATATATTAAGAAAGTGTAGCATTTGGCTACAATCCTAGAAGAATTGACTAAGAAAAATGCATACACCTTACCCCATTTCACCGGCCCTGCATCTAGAACTACGAGTCGGGAAGAAAACATGAACACTACCGAGCATAAGCACGCCGCAAGGAAAACTAGCCGCTGCTTTCAAGTTTTGATAGGCGGCCACCAGAGCACACCACACAAACATGGACTGTCCAAAGAGAATAAGATACGAAGAGATGATGTTCTTCCACGTTCTCGAAGCGTCGGCGTGTTTGGAGTATATGGTAGAGGTTTCTGTTGTCATGCGCGTTCCCCCCCTTTGGTGATCCATATGTTTACCTCCACCTTTTATCCCGCTCTCCAATGTTCTCTGGGGGCTTGTATGTGTATATATATGTTAAACTTTGGGTCAATGAATTTGTATGGATCTCGATACTTCATGGAAATTGATAGTTAATTCATTTATGTGGCTATTGATACTTTATTTATTTTTGAGACTATTGATTATTTTGTAGAGATATCTCTCAACCTAATTGCGAGACTGAAGAGATATTATTATGAGGGTTATTATTGGTAATTTTGGGACTAAGTTTTCGATAACGAGGATTTCTGACAGTTTTAAAAAAGAAAATATAGACAAGTTTCACCTGTAGTTAAATTGTTTATTCTGGGGAATGCCTATTGGTTGTACGATGGTACGATTTTCTAAGATCTTACTTAGTGTGTAATGGGAATATGTATAGAAGTATAAGGAATAATGAGGGAATTTTCGAGGATTCATATTGTAGCTTATGAATTTCGTAATGGATATTTTGTTTTCATGAAGATCACATACCTTTACAAACTGGTTAGGTGAGGAAATAATGGATTTAAGTATTATTGTTCTATTAAAATATTATATTTGAAAGAAGGTATAGGAAAGGTGGATAGAAACACATAAAAGGGGGGACGAACACAATATGGCCTTTACAATGAAAAGAAGAACACAATTCACACTTTACACTGCTGCCAATGGACAAAGAGGTAATGGATGTCTCTTTAAGAAAATTTATCGTCACCGCCCAATCCCCCGACCAAGGTTTCATTCTATCGGAACTCATCAGGGAGGAGTGTGAAATGCGCAACGCAACTTCCTAAAAAAAAGGAGAAAAAGGAAAGTGGTAAAGAATGATAAAGAATGATGTGTCCTATCATTCTTTACCACTTTCCTTTTTCTCCTTTTTTTAGGAAGTTGCGTTGCGCATTTCACACTCCTCCCTGATGAGTTCCGATAGAATGAAACCTTGGTCGGGTGAATGGGTGGTAACGATCAATTTTCTTTAAGAGACATCCATTACCTCTTTGTCCATTGGCAGCAGTGTAAAGTGTGAACTGTGTTCTTCTTTTCATTGTAAAGGCCATATTGTGTTCGTCCCCCTTTTATGTGTTTCTATCCACCTTTCCGATACCTTCTTTCAAATATAATACAGTTACCTCATAAAGCGAAAAGAGGTTTTCCTTATAGTGTTATATTATAATGTAATTGTCTTGGGTTAAAGCCGTATTTAACTATATTGTTTTTTGCTTCAAGCATTCTAATTTACAAGATATCTATATATTTTTTGAACTTATTTAAATGATAATGCTTATACTTATATATTTAATTATGATACTTTTAAATAAATATCAAGCCACTCCAAGTCTTTTCAATACTAAAAAATAGAAATAATACCCTTAGGTTTTGTGTGTTTTGGTATATCTTTAGTTTGGGTACATATTTATATATTTAATTTTCTTTGAGGGCAACCATCATTATATTATTCCCGAAACTGGTGTGAGTTGCTTGCTTTGGGTTTTGAAGGTCAATCTCAGATATTCAAAGAAAATGAACTCCAGCCGCTCACTCCTATTGCATTTTTTTAATTTATGATTTGGACCTCCTATTATGTTATGATGTAGATAAAGACGGTTCAAAGTAATGATACAAACTAAAATAACAAATATGGAGAAAGCCCATGTTTCAATGTTTTGTGTGTGTTGCTAATTATGACCGGGAAAATTAATATATATGTATGAAGCTTGTCTATCTTGTTATAGAAATATTTATTCCAGTGACCGGTAAAAGAAAATCAGAACAAGGCTTGAGATCTGGAAATGTAAATATGAGAAAAATCATTAAATATATATTTAAAACAAAAACTAATAAGAATTTACATTAAAAATAAGTGTTAACAATAAACAGGACTTTTTTTTTTACTAACTATACTATTTTGATATGAAGGCAGAGTCTGAATGGTTCATATTTACTTGAGAAGTTTTCGCTTCTGTTTGGTAGACAAAGATTTGAGGAAATCCATTTCACTCTTCTTTGCTTTTCCATCATCTTCCTTGTCATCATCATCACTGCCCACAAGTTGCTGTAACATAATAATCACATGTGATACAGAATAAAGTACCACCCCGTAGCACCTAATACCCAACCAATTATTGAAAATTATATAGTGTTTTGACTTTTGAGCTATTTGGAATGGTCCTTGACAAATTTTTTAAAATTAGACTCCTCTACAAGCTATTTAGAGCAATCCTTCACCATAAAAAGTTCAAAAAGAAATTAATTAATAAAAATAATTTCCACCAAACATATATTAAAATTAATTATTGTATTTGTATTAGTCAAAAGTTGTACAAAATTTTCCTCTTAAATTTGAGATAAAATGTAATTTGCATCCCCCCCATTTACTATATTTTTATGCTTTTTATGATACTATTATTAGAGTTTATTATTTATGTTATGTTTAATAAAGTAAAAAAGTAAAAACTTTTACAAGGCTTACCTTATTAGTTTAAAAATAAAAATACATTTTTAATCTAAATTTATTCTAGAGCATGATTTTTATAGTTTCTCGTTTCTATCTTAATATTTTGACTCATTTCCCATCCATTCCTAGTAAAAGTTTGTAAGCTAAGAACCTGTTTACTTCCAAGAATTTGGTTGTGGTTATTGATAGGAGTATGCAAAGTCCACTTTTTCAATTTGAAGCAAACTTGAATCGAATAAATTAAATATTCTCGAAGCAGAATAGAAGTTCGAATATATTTTGTTAGTTGGTTTATGCTTGAAAAAAGATAAATATATATATATATATATATTGGTTATTCATATAACTGTTTGCACTAAAATTACTTGGAAAATGCTTTTATTGCATAAATGTTTCTAATATTTAATAATGATAAATCAAGTTATAATGAATGAGCACTTTCAAATCAATTGTTTCCATTTGAATGTTGTCTTGTACTGCACATAGCAGTACAGAATAACAATAAATAATCATTATTGGCAAATATTCATAATAATTATTGAAGGCGGAATTTTTTCGAAACAAAGTCGAATCTGATATTCGTTTCGAAGCCTCACATACTCCTAGCTACATACTATATTACATAGATGAGTGTATTATTTGCAAGGAAGAAGGTTCAACAAAAAAGGAATAGGAATAAATAAAACATGGTTTTTAGTAAAAAGAGATGAACTGAGTTCATAATTTACATTGATGCCACGAGACAAAACAGTCATGTTTGCCTCTTGAGGCAAATTGATCATTACCATTTAACCAGCGAGTCAAGGTTTTGTCCTATCAAAACTCTTCAGGAAGGAATGTTGTGACACCCCCTCTGAATCCTTTTATAATACGACCATTGAATATAATAAAAGGGAGTGAGTGAAATCTAAGGAACTAGTGACAAGGGAAATTATTAGCAATATTTAAAGCAACAATATGAACGGTTTATTCAAAACCATAATAGTGCAGAGAACTATACATGGTCTCATATAATGAATTATGTTGAAAATCAAACTTATAGACAACAACTTTATATCATTAAAGTTGCACAGGTATATTTACAAGAAAGAGACAAACTTGAAATCCATTCACTATTCTGATGGTTCAGTCTATATGAGACACAACAACATTACGGGTTGAATTTAATACAATAGATTAAATTTAAAATCGTCCATCTGTATGATACATAACTTCTATATAAGGGCCTAATGGGAACCTTGAAACTGTTACAAAGGTTTCTTTATATACAAAGAACGAAGCTTCAAATTACGTTAACTTTACCAGCAAATCTTATTCAAGAGGGTTTACATAACGCGAGAGTTTGACTAACAGACTTTAATCAAACTCCCCCGGGACTATCTGATCCTAACACAGAATTAAGAAACTAAACGTTATTTCCTTTAACAAACAATAATGCAAATGTCCTATTAGGTCAAACTTTGGAAAAAAGATTATTAAATATGCAAACGTTAATTAATTTCATAATTAATACAAAATAATAATGAAGGTTACTTTACTTTACGATATTTCGATATGCAAATCATACTAAGAAATGTCACCTCGATGTTTACAAAATATAAATACAACTATCCACAATCTCAAAGACAGTAAATTTAACTCGTCCAAATTTTAAAACAATTAATAATTGTGGCTATCTACATGATTGAATTCTCCAAAAATACTCTAGCGCCCAAGTGGAGACATACAAAATATAGAGTTTCATTTTATATAGAATGATCAGGTAGGATAGTTAGATTTAGAAAAAAGAATATTAAATTTTTTAAACAAAAAGACTAAAAGTTGAAAATAAATCAGAGTCCATTAAATGAATCGTCATAGTTACGATTCCGATACAATATAAATGTTTATCCTGCCATTGTCCAGGTCCAAGACAATGATCCTTTGTCAGTCGTAGTCATCAAGATAGTTGTTTTGGCATACATGCACAGCCTATTATATAGTGGGGTTTCATCGCAATAGAAAGAAGGTGGGAGAACTGAACACACGCTTGGTGACGTCAATGGTGGCTTCAAAAAGTCACGTACACATCTTGTTGATACTGCTCCATCAGATTTTCAGCCTATTTCTTCAATCATCTGATGTTTTGAAAGTAGTTCATCTTTCTACCATCAGAGGGCAGGTGAATAGTTATTCTGTAGTCGTCTTCAATGTTGGACGGCCCATTACACGTTAGTAAAATCGGAGTGTGGGGACATCGTAGCTCACTCGATCCACTCGTCGATTTAGGATGCTAGGTGTAGGCCAGCCTTGGTGGTTACTAGTGTAAGCAGATTCAATTGGTAAGTACATGAACAGTTTAATTATATTGAATTGGATTATCTAGTGAAAATATATTGTTCAGCATTGTTATATTATGTCTTATTAACCTACGTGAACTACAATAGAGAAGATTACCATTGTAGGGATCCTAATAGTGTTGTGATAATTGGAGCGGGCAGTATGCTTTACTGAGAGTTATGTGTTAATGTCAGCATGGGGTTGGTCCTATTGTAGCACAATGCAATGTAATGTAATGTAATGTTACAATGTGACACAAGCAACAAAATACAACATTGTATTTATGTGTCCATTATGTTTTACATCTTCCTCTTTTAACTTTTATTTTTCTGTTTTAAAAAGTTACATTGCACATTTCTCACTCCCTTTCGTCTGAAGAGTTATAATGATAAAAATTCAAGGATTGGGCAGTGATATTTTCTTGGTAGCCATTAACTTTTTATATTGTGCAAGCGACAATATTATATATTCCCATCCTTTTTTTAGCATCTTCTAGGTATAATATTAGTGCCAGGCCCAAAATATATTTTGCCGATCATTTGTCGCCGATTAGGCCAATCACCGATGTCGATAATTTTTATTTTCAATTTTTATAAGTGTATAAAGTAAAATGACTTAAAGTAAAAAAAAAAGTTACTTTTAATAGTTTTCTAATGTTCTCGAGTAATTGAAAGGGGATTGGTTGGCAGCCATTAATGGTTCCAACAAATACCTTTCCAATTGTATTTTGGGTGACATTACATAATTAGGATATTTCCTTTAGACGCAATTAATCGGCAGTAAACAGAAGCCATAGGTCCTGAAGTAGTCTCAACTCTACTCAGCTCAGCAGGTAGTTCCTCTTCCTCGCTCAACTTAGCCTCTAGTTGAGACTTTGCTTCTTTTGAAGATCGGGGGTAACTGAACACATCAACTTTGAATCTAGGATACAATATTGTAGCTAATGAAAAAGATTGTTTTCTTCAATGTTGACATAATAGGTTTTGAGATTGTGCAACACATCTTTCACTATGGGCCAAGAGATTTGTCCTGGTTGGACTCCGTGTCTAGTTTGATACCATTGACTATAGGGATTACTTCTGATATGGTAGTTTGTTCATTGCTGATTGATAATGTAGCCTTGTGAAATGTTTCTAAGACTGTGAGTACCTTCACAATAAGAGACCAAATCATGAGTAAATATATCTACATTCAGGTTTAGGTCAGGTAGAAGATACATCACTGATTTCCTTTGACTGTGCAGTCTTTCGAGCATAAGGTAGATGGAATTCCACTGTGTTGGTTCATCCTGGATTTAGTGGCACTTGGGTGGATTGTTTGCCGTTTGAAACTCATTAATTTTTTTGTGGCAATTAATGAGTGTTTGGAATGACCAACTACTCGTCTTGCATGATCACACATGGTACATGATTCACTTTGGCTTGTTGCAGTGCATGAGTAATGTTTCGTGCATTGTCACTGACTACACTATGGATATGAGACTTTGAAATACCCCAGTCCTTGATGGTATCATTAAAAAAACTCTGCAATGTTCTGTGCATTATGACACTCTGGAGTAAAGGGTATAACCTCCAAACAAAGATTAACATCAACAAAGTCTTTGCTAAAAAAAAATGGGACGTCAATCCAGATTAATGTACTGAACAATGTTTAGGTGTTCCTGTGTTTTATTTCTCCCTTCTTCATACATTTCTGGGATTACTTTCCTATCTGGTAATTTATAGTGAGGCTCAATATAGCTGATTAAATTCTTAAAGGGAATGCCAGGCCTCCACCGTGGTTCGGATTCCACGTTAAACTGTAGGTCCTTCATTTCATCTCACAATCACCCTACCATTACACATTAGCGTAAGTGTGTACAACCCGAACGGGTAGTAAGACGTGGTGCTAATAATAATAATAATAAAATTCTTAAAACCTGAAAAGAAAAGGATTTGTTTGTAAATTATAAACATAAATATTGGCTTACATTATTTTTCTGTTTGGCAAAATCATATATGTTTTAGGTTAGGTAGGGTGAAATTGATTATTTTAGGTACCTAGGCCTAAATGATCAAAATTAGATGTTCGAGAAACTTTTTGGTAAGTGTAAATATCTTAATTGGCATAAAATAATAAATATTGAATGAAAAAATTAAGTTTATGGAGTAGGCTAAGTTTAGACCTTAGACTTACCAGCATCTTCAACCATACTAAATGGCTGCAAATCAAGGCACACCATTTCTCCAATCCGCTTAGTCATCCCTATGGATTTTGGGTGAGAACTGCTGTATTCAATTTTTTTTTTCTCAAATAATTCAGTAATTGTTTTTTGATTAGCACATACTTTCATTTGAACACTACTCCCACTAATCGATGTAGATGAAAAACTATGTGTAGAATCAAAACTTGAGGCATCAGAATTTTCACCAGATATTATAGGCCAACTACCTTTTGAAATTTCACTGTGGTGAAACATGCTCAAATGTCTTGACAAATTAGAGTTTGTGAAGCCCCTTGAACTTGTACCCCCACGTGAAATTGTTTTTGTAAAAATGAGCACACAGCTTTTAGTTATCATTTGGATTTATTGCAAAATAATCCCACACAAAACTGCCAGTGGAAAGTTTTGTACTTGCATTAAAAGAAAATTGGTTTCCATTTAAACAAAATATGCGCATGTGCAAGATTATTACGTTATTATGTTCCATTTTTTGGGCATCTTTAACAAATCAAAATAAAACAACACCAATCTGCTAATATTTTAATTTTTTGATTATTAGAATTGTTACCTGTGAGAGTTTTATTTCTAATAATATGCATCTGCATAGATTGGAATAAGACCTACGATAAAAATACATATTGATTTGTTATTTTAGGAGCGTTGGTTAGCCTGTTTATTGCAAACTCAAAATAGAAGTTGTGTTTTTATATGTGAGAATGGATTATTAAATTTATCTTTTAGTTTTCAAATTGATATTTAATGTTTATAACATAAGATTTTAAAATATACCCATACATTTTGAATAAACAGCATTAAAAAAAAAGAAAATAGAATTTCTTTCCATATAAAACAAAATGTAGTGTGCATGCATGGTATTCTTGCATCTGATATTTCATTTTATAACTATCTTTAACAAATCAATATAAAACAATGCTGATCTGATAACATTTATTTTGATGGTTAATACATTTGTTACTTGCAAGTATTTTTATTTCTAATAACGTGCATAAATTCTAAAAAGGCCTATGGTAAATATATTTATTTTGATGTATTTTGTTTGGAATGTTGGATGTGCTGTTTAGTGCAAACTTAAGTCGCTAAGAACAAGCTAATTACTCAAAGATCACATATAAGGGAGAAGGGATAAAATATTTTTAGTACTTAAAATATACCCACACATTTTGAATAATCTGCATAAATAATCGGAGATCCAAACACCAATCATCGGAATCGCCGGTTATGCAATAAGCGGCCAATGATTGACTTAATAATCGGCATCGGCACAACCCTACATATTATGTCTGGCGAGATTTATTTTTATTATGGTACATATGACCATGAGGGACATGACATCTAAGTTTGGTCACTTTATGTGGATTATTAGCTGCTCTGTTGGCACAGAACGTTGCACAGGATACATCATGGGTTGTCTATACGTCGTACCCGCAATGAGATGTGATAACAGTTCATATGATGTTGTGGAGACAGAGTGAGTCTTAACCTAATTTAAGCCTAATTAACCAAACTCTAGTGACCATTGGGGTTATTGTCCTAAAAGGTAAAATACTAAAGGTACCAGCCGGAAAATGAACCTGGGCCCCTAGGCCACTACACCACAGGGCTGGTTTTTGGAGGGATACCACCATAACATGAGTTTATACCTGGTTGACTGGGAAGCGCATGTGTTGCTGCACGCTCAAGGCACTTTTCTTCATGGCTAGACCATCGTCCCTCATCTGCTGCACAAGAATAAGGGTATCCAGAGATGGGATGGTGTTGTCAGCAGAAGAAGACAGGTTGTACATTGGACATTCCTTGTCTGGATATACAAACATATTATCATACACCAAGCTTGGTTTTATCATTGTGATTGCAATAACAATATGTATAACAAGACAGTGTAGAAACACTGTGCACTAACGTAAAGTAAGTGTTAGTGAAGGAAACCAACCTTCAAGGATAGTTAGGTTAGGACTAGATATAAAGAACACACTTCTCTCTTCTTAAACAATTGCACTATTACACTTCACACGTTGTTTTAAATTTTCGGAAATATTCCTTTATTATTTGAAAAAACACATTAAAAACATATTTCAAATTATTCTAGAAACACGTAGTTCAATAGATTATCTTTGTTTGTGTTTTTTGATGTGTCTCTTCAAATGATAAAGGAATATTTCCGAAAATTTAAAACAACGTGTGAAGTGTAATAGTGCAATTGTTTAAGAAGAGAGAAGTGTGTTCTTTTATCTAGTCCTAACCTAACTATCCTTGCAGGTTGGCTTCCTTCACTATCACTTACTTTAAATCATTGTACAGTGTTTCCTTGCTGTCTTGTTATACATTTTCAAGCCATTAGGCATTAATTATTCATTTTAATAACAAGATTTACAGATTTGTAAAAAACATTTTTGTTTGTAAATCTACTAAAGTTGGGTTGAATACACTATTTTATGAATCCAAATCTCCAATTTACCTTCGAACCCTGAATCTGAATCTTAGAAAAAATTAATGAACATAAAAAGAAATATAGATATAAGAGATTAATATAAAATACAAATAGTAACTAAATGTTAGCAATCTTTCTTATAATCCATTCATTATAACACCCAAACATTCAGTTAAGTGTTAAATCACTGGTCTGGGGCCTGGTTGTTAAGTTCATCCTATAATTAAATTGGTTCTGAGCCACCACTATGCACTATTATAGCTATAAAACAAGTTTCACCTGAAAATAATATTTTCTTTTTTAAGGATTTGAGTCAAGTCCTAAATTTACTCAAATCCTTGAATCTCTAATATCCTTAATTATTCAGAAGATTCGAGGGGATCATCCCTAGAATTTACAAATATCATTTAAAATTTAAATTACAGGATTTCAATGTTAAATTCAATTTCAAAAGACAATGTATGTAAATAGGTATAAATTAGAGATGTGTCGAATCCACTATTTCTCGAATCTCGAATATAGAATCTTAATCCTAGCAAATTGTTAGAAATTTTAATGATTTACAAATAGACCAACATTACACAATATAGGCCCAAGCTGTTAATTCAGATTTATTTCAATCAACCCCAACCACCCCTTGCAAAATATTGGTTAAAATCCAGCTAAACAATCTAGACTTATATCATTGTTTAGAAATCAAATCAATCAAAATTAGATTGTCTTTAAGTTATTTTTTAAAAGTGTTGATTGAATGAGTTAAGTTTCTAAAGAGAAACATGTGAAATAAACAAAGAGATTAAGCCTAGTTACCTTTTGATCAACTTTAATCATCATTGAAGTATTATAATTTATTTTGATAAGAAAGCTAAAATAAAAATACAAACAGATTTAAAAAAAAGAGACTAAAACAACATGCTTAACAATTAAACATACATTGGTAATAGTGAACTCAATAATGCCTACGTATGTATTATTATTATTTTCTTTTATATCTATTATCTATCTTCGTGTATAAAAAAAGAAATATATTTGATTCTTGCGATATATCGATTTCTGAGAATACATTCTATTTAAAACATGAACATATTTTTACAATTACTTCAATAACATATTTGATAAAAATAATAAACTCTTAGTTAAAATCAATTTAAAAACAAATTATGAATTAGCAAGTTGTTATTTGATTCTTAAAACCTGATAGTACTTACTAAGTGATCAGATTACCTGAATCAATATTAAACAAATAATCGATATACAATACGTAGGCTGGTAGTGATATTAGCCATGTTAAATTTTCTATGCCTAACAATTATTGTTTGAAAAAAAGAAAGTTTTATTCATGTTTATCTCTTTGTCGGACAAAATATTGACTACAGATTAAGTTTTGCTTTTCAAGTAGGCCTAACTTAGTAATTTTTTAATACAAAAATTAAAATATTATGCTTTGTTTATGAGGTGAAAGATTCGAGTGGCCCATCTTTAGTATAAATGATAATAAAAATGGTTTTACAAATTATTAATTGAATGGATTCTTAATTTTAAAAATTATGTAGTAGGAAAGTGTTTGGAAAGGAATTAAAATAAATAAGTTTGTTCATAGATATCAATTCAGGATAGTAAATAAAATAATGCCAAATTATTTAAGGAACTTACACTAAAAATTATTAAATCACCATCAACTGTTTTCAGCTTAAGACCGAGTCGGTTTAGTAAAATGCTTCCATCTTCCTCTATCCTTTCACCGTTCTTCCTCCTATAAATTTTCCCATTCTTTTCCAACCACTTGAGCACTTTCTGTTATCTGCTCCTCCCATCTCTTTCTTGGCCTCCTTTGTGGTCTTATTCCTACATAATTTCTAACATTTTCTTTGGCATCCTCTCTTTTTCCATCCTCACTACATGCTCATACCATCTCAATCTTGCTTCCTCTACTATCTCATTTACTCCCTGTACCCCAAATCTTTCCCCGGATAAATTCATACCTAATCTTGTTTCTCCTCGTGACCGCTAACATGTTCCTCACAAACTTCATTCCTGTGGTCTCCCCTTTCCTATTCTCTCTTACATTCAATGTCCATGTTTCTGCTGCATATGTGAGAGAAGGTACAAAGTACGCCCTGTACAACACTTCAAGGGGACTTCTCTTCTCCATAGCAGGTCTCTTAATCAGCTATAGAACAACTCTTCCTGCTATCCTCTTCTCTTAAATCCTCTCTAGTTCCACCTTTCTCCTCAATCACGCTTCCAAAATATTTTACTTCTGTTCTTTTCTCAGCTCTACTCAATCCAACCTTACAGCTTTACTAAGCCTTACCCTCTTACTTGTCAATACCATCACTTCACACTTTGCCATGCTAAATTTTATGCCACACTCTTTCCCTTCCTCATTTTATTCTTGTAGTTATTCTTTACTTCCTCTTCCTCCTCCCCCCATACCATTGAGTCATCATCAAACATCATGGCTTTCATTCTTTCTTTCCCGAGTTTTCCTGCCACTTTGTTCATGACTATTTTGATTACCAATATAAATAGTAGTGGTGAGAAAGCACTACACTGCTTCACTCAATTTTTTATTTGGAACCCCTATGTCCTCCCACTCTCCATCTTAACACAACTAATTTTATCCTCATACATGCCTTTTCACTCTCACTACAACTCCTCTTTCTACTTAAAACTCCTCCAATGCTTTCCAAACTTTATTTATATATCGTATCACACATCATATATCACTGTGTAAAACCAACTTACCGTGATTCACATTCAGAAACAGCTGAATATTTTCAGCTCATCAACTCTGACCAGTGTGGTCAACTCATCATCAACAACATCTTGAATTAAAAAACTGTCAGAAGTGGAGTTTGTAACTTATGTAGGGACCACCTCAACATACCTACTTACTCAAAACATTATTTGCTAACTATGAAAGGTTTTAAAGAAATAACAGTGGTGGAGGGGTGTCTGGATCCCCCTAAAAAAGTATCTTTCTATGCCATTGGGCATTAGGAACTCAAAAGTTCATTACCACACTTATAAAAGTACACCACCTATCTTTATCTTGAGCTAGTTCTAGCCAGTCTATCTCATAACACCCTATCCCTATCTTGAGCTAGTTCTATCCAGTCTACCTCATTTCAACCTCTTTCATTTTAATTCTAATGTTATCCTCCCATCTGCTTCTAGGTCTTTCAAATGGTCTCGTCCCATCGGGTTTGCCAGTAGATACCCTAAACATGGTTCCAGATTCTCCCATTCCCGCTGAATGTCATGCCCACCTTAATCCAAGAGACTTTACCATCATAACATTGTCTTTTGACAAGTACAGCTTATGTAACTCACCATTATGTAGCCTTCCCAGTATACTCCTCCCTTTTTGAAGCAAATATTTCCCTAAGCACCTTGTTTTAGAACCTTTTTGTCAGGTTAGGTAAGAGAGCACATTTCACGCCCAAAAAAAACCCAGTATAATTATGGTTTTGTATATTCTGAGTTTTACATTCCTTTAAGCAATTGCTTTAAATTGTTATTTGAAGTCAAGATCTTAATAAATGTATTTAAGTGATTTTTACGAATCTTGAATCTCTAGGATACCATAGGATTTGAGCGCCCTATCTCTAATTTAAATAAATTATAACCTAGAAAGTGATCTTATTGATCATGATTTTGTTGATTGTGTCAAACACAGTCCAGTGGGTTTTAATTAAAAATATTTTTTATGTGACTTTATTTGAAATTATGCTGACCATATTTAAAATATACATACAAGTAATACCTAGCTATAGTAAAAATTTAAGTACTGTACCTGTATTTATGTGTCCCCATTTGTGGCACTTTATACATCGGACATTGCGAACTTGTATCCCAAATGGCTGGTCTCTAATTTCAGAGTCGCCTTTACAGTAGCTGAAAGTAGAAGAATACATAAGAGCTGCCTGATGTTTGTTCATTATGGGTCAGTAAGTGTGACTTTTGTTTGTTGTTGGGTAAGAAACTAAATTAGGTGGTAAATCTGGTGTTCAGCCAAACTATATTTTAATTTTCCTTGACTTTTCCAGGTTTTGCAGAGCCAATTTTCAACTTTCTAGTCACTAGGTCTTTATATTCACACTTTTTTTTAAATCACAATTTAATGCAATAATATATTAAAACACATACATGTTATGAAATTATTTCACTCTATGCGATTGTTAAAAGGTATCAACCTAAAGAGATGGGTCAATGCATAGTGCGATCTATATTTCAGTGAGATCATATTGATACATTAAACAATCTCCTCACATCAATACTACTTAAAACTGTTGTGTAACACATTCTTTTTAATTTCTTCTTTATATAACATAATCAATTCTCACACATGCGCATAACCAAGACTCAACTTTAGCTAAAGACACGTGGTAGAGGGTAGCAATGCAACATTAAAATCACATGTTGACTTTAAGAATTGAGATTAGCATGCTTGAGACAACAGAGTTAAAATAGATTTCTCAGTGTGTGTTAATTATAAAAAATAAAGAGTTAATTTTACTATTGTAAATAATAATTGAATATTTTTTTGGGTGAATATGTGTAAATTCTAGAAATTTGATCAAATTCCCTGACTTTCCATTGTTTTTCAAGTCGCTGGGAACCCTGCATGAAACCACAATGGTGAACCCGAGGATGTGGCAGTAGGCCTAAAAATTAATTTCACCTAAACTCATTTGCCCTAACGCCAATTTACCTGAAGTCATTTTGCCTAAAACTAGTCGGAAGTAACTTGGCCTGAAGACATATAGCCTAAAATATCAAGGTAAAACCTTGTGTATCCTTGGAAAGTAAACAGTTAACAATGTTAGTTGTTTATCTGAATATAGATAGCACAAATGATGCAGGGTATGGTCGTGTTAAAAAATTTATAAAAATATTAATATTTGAGAAATGTTGTCATTTGTCCTTTCTGCTCAATAAGGTATAAAATAAAGTAGAAGTAATTTTACTGTAAAATTCCTATTTTCTAGTAAACCTAGAAGTAAAAAAATCGCTAAAGCGATGCTGACTACTCAGTAAAATCTCTTTTGGGCTCTTCTTGAATTTAAATAACACAGGTGTATTGTGTGCACATCAATATCTGAGCGCACATAAATATGTGTTTCACTCGCATCAATGGACACACGCATGGACTGAGTATCAACCTCTGGTTGGCCGATGTAGGGGTGATCGTGATTTTACTACCGGCAAGTTGTACTGAGGATACTTTCTCTTACATAGTTTCTCGGTCATTTCCTAAAATTTCTGACTCAAAAGTATGCCACGCCTTATTATCGCACCTCCCTCCCCCCAACAGTTTTTGTTACTCTTTTTTATGAATAATAATGAGTTAATAAATGTATATAAACCATTCTTTTATTTGTATTAATATGGTATACTAGGAATTATAAAATATATTACACAGCTACAAACAAAAAAAGTCAGTTTGAATCACATTGTAATTTAATGATTTAAAGATTATTATATTTCATATTTTGAGTAAAAAATCATCTTCCCAGATATTTTTTGTAGTTTAACAAATTCCTGACTTATTTCAGTTTTTTCTCGACCACTTAAAATTCCCGGCTAGTTTCAGTTTCTCTGATTTTTCCGGATGGTAAACACTCTGACAAAACAAAAATAATCATAATAAAAACCTTAAATATAATGTAGCAACTATTTGAAAAAAACAACATAAGCTAGTATAAGGTATGTAAGTCCTTAAACCACTTTGATATAAATCTAACATGCTGTGGAACAAAGTCTAAAAAAAAACTGTGTGGGATATAATAATAAAAAAAAATGTTTATTATATTATTTTTATGACCTCCAATTATCTTACCTTTTAGTAAACTTTTAATTTTAATATAGATATATCACTCTTGAACTGTAATACGTTGCTGGTTAAATAGATTTGATGTATATGCAAAGTATGTTGTGGGTGCCACAGTCACCTACAGTTATATATAGAGTTCATATGGCACACACTCAGCGATCTGACAAGAAGCTCCCGTTCCCAGGACCTCTGGCTAGCCTTCACCTTCAGTTCTTAATAAATACATAGACTAAACAAATTGAGTAATATTTCAGCATACTCAAACAATACATTTTTGTAGTAATTTAGTGTTTGTGTATGAGTTGAAATGTATATTTGACTATTTCTACTATAAGAGACAGAAGAAAGATGTCACCTTTGTGCATTAGATTTTTCCCACATTTTTCCTCTTTCCCTAGGTGAGTTTTCTTCATTAAACTTACAATTATTAGTTTCTTTTTCCTTTTTATATATTTTTATCAATTTCCATTATTATAAAATTATTTAGCCACTGAGCAACCTCAATGTTAAACATTTATTCTATGTTATTGTTTTTAATGTAGCCCTGAGGGTGTTAAATCAACTCACTCCTCTCTGGGTGCATTGAACTTCCTCTGCCACTCAAACTTGTATTCCGGCTCATCGTCTTCTCTCTCCCGCTCCTTCTTGGTTCCTGGTGGAGGCTCGTACATAAAGTTAACACTCAGCTTGTCCTTGCTTTCCTTGCTCAGCAAGGCTCTGAAAACACACAGCACTAGCATCACGAGTTGACTTTCTAATCACAACATATTTGGAATGAATCCCTCCTTTTGTGGCAAAATGGATAAAATAAAGCACTAAGAAGAAGATTTATAGTTATTACATTGTAAAAAAAACCAAATGACTTGTTTCAAGTGTGTTAGTCAATGACTGATCTTAAATAAAATGTGGCTGTAAGATATTTTAAGGCCACGACAAAGTTTTTAAAAACATCACAAAAATATGTATATGTTTATGGTTATTTATGTGTTTTAGTACCACGTCATACTACCTGTTAGGGTTGAAAGTAGAGCTGTGGATTTGTAATCAGTAAAAATGTAACTGGTCCGGCTTTAAAATAAAAACTTATACGATTATAATAATAAATAGTAGATATTTTAATCTTTTACTTTTTTTATTATTCAAGACCAATATTTGTAATTTGAATTGACAAATTTATTTAAATATAATTTCACAGTACCAAAGAAGTTTCCCATAAAGTCAACTGTATTTGAGTATTTTACTGGACTAAATTTATTATTATATATAGACTTTAGCAATTTATGAGGGAGTCTGAGTCGAAGGCTCAGTTAGAGGAACAAAAATGAGTGACTTTTTGGTGACCTTTTATGACCACAAAATACCTTCGGGGGCCCAAACAGTCAGTAAGACGCGGCGCAAAAAAAATTCCTTCGGTAAACGGTCGAACATTATATTGTACATCGGGCCTAGATATTATAATAA
>CABFOW010007633.1:7402-22791 GCA_902141385.1 Timema californicum | reverse complement strand
CAGTGGTAAGAACATTGGCGTACTAAGCCGAAGGTCCCGGGTTCGATTCCCGTGTCCAGGTGTCATTTTTCAATTTTCAGAACTAGTAATCTATATTTTCACTGTCTTCATATTGCATGAAATCTTCATAATTATGTTTTCTTCGCACAATGATGATGACGAAAATGATATCGACAGTTGTTTGTTTGAAACAAATTTTGACAATATATAACATAACCAACTTGGATAAGATTTTGTTGATGTTAATGAACCTGAAAAAGTGGTAAACCTGGTGAAATGGCAGCTAATAATAGTGGTAATAGTGATCACACTGAAATAAGACATTTGAGGGTAGCTTATCAAATTCAAGTGGAAAATATTGTTTTGCCCACAGAAATTGATACAGAACCTGGTGAATTAAGGCAGAGCAGGGAAAATTTTGAAATGATGGAAAATGGAGTGAGAAAGTCCATGCGGATTTCCTTGCCATTTATCTTAATTTGTATTAATATATTTGTGAATATCAAAGAAGAAGTCCAATTTTATGGTTTGAACTTGTTTTGATTCACACGATTATAAGACGGGAAGAAACAACTCAAGAAAGAGTTCTAAGTTTAGTTCATCATTGAATCTGTTTTTATACTTAGTTCCCAAACGTGTACACAAGTAAAATGCTTTGTCATAAATGTTTGAAAAATTACATTAACTATTTTCTACAAACCGAGGGAATTCTGTTTTAAGCCAAGTAAAAAAAAAAATCAATGACATTATTTTAAAATTTGTTTTCAATTCAAAACCATATAAAATTTCAACCATTTTTAAGCCAAGTAAAAAAAAAAATCAATGACATTATTTTAAAATTTGTTTTCAATTCAAACCCATATAAAATTTCAACCACTTCTTATTTCTCAATAAATGCAATGAAAAAAAATTGGAACGTCATTAAATGGGTTGCTTTTTATATTATTATTGTCCAACATAACTTGAGTGGTGTGTATGATTAAACAATGTTAAAATGTTTTGTAAGACATTACTTAATTTTGTGGTTATATTAATTTGGTTTGAAATATAAGATTATAAAAAAAATCCTTCATATTTGATTTCATGAATCACAGTTCTGTAACAGTTTAAGATCCTATATTGTTTAACTTTCAATTATGTTAGCGATGTATTTATAACTGCAAATTATTTGGAATATTTATAGCATGTGATTTACATACTTTTGATTTCAATATATACATTCATTGAAAAATAAAACAAAGAGATTTCTTTAACTAGACAATTAAAAATAGTTTTATTGTACTTTTATCATTTGATTCTACCCTAACTTGGAATATAAAATGTTTTGCACAGAAAAAATGTTAATCCTAGTTGTACGAATTCATACTTCTATTTTGTATGAATATTACACATAATATTGCAGTCTTTCACTTTGTATATCTGGTATAATTTCAGGCAGGATTGCGCCCAGTGTGTGAGTTTATGACCTTCAATTTTGCCATGCAAGCAATAGATCAAATTATAAACTCTGCGGCCAAGACATTCTACATGTCCGCTGGCAAGGTAAGCCATAATTAAATGCGTAAACTACTGCTACTGTCTACAAGTAGACTAAAAATAGTTACTAATCCTATAAATATAATTGGTGCAGGAAACAATTAAATACTCAAATGTAAATTTTTTTAACACTTTTTATTTACTAGAACAGTTAAACTAAATTTATCATAATAAGCTGCACTTGTTGAAAAAGTAGGCTCTTTTTTATGGGTATAAAATACCCAGATTATCTTTTGAAAGTGTGAAGCACCCTGTGCTTGTCGTGTTGAGCTCTACTGCTGAGGACGGGGAGATCGAGGTTCGAATCTCGGTCGGGTGAACTGGGGGTGGTTTTTCCTAAGTGGTTTCACACTCTCCCTCCACGCAAATGCGGGCTCATTTCCTTTAATTCAACCTTCCCAAATCCTAATCCATTAGAGTAATTAGTACTTAAAGCGTATAACCTGAACGGGTAGTAAGATGTGGTGCTAATTATTATTATTATTATTAAAGTGTGAAGCTATGTGTAATCCTTTAATCTTTACACACAAATGTACTAGCATCATTATATCAGGCTGTTACTTAATTTTTAATTTTATAGCTTTTATCTGCAGTACGATTAAAGAGAAAATATCATTTTTTGGGTGTATTATGCCTTGCCTACCCTCATATTTACACTAATGCAGTAAAGATGAGTATGGTGGAATTTAAAGGAAATTAACCTACTATTGTGTGGAAAGCTGTTGGGGGGAAAAAAACATTCTCAGTACACTTGACAGGGATTTGGGCCCTGATTTCCTAGTCAGCAGTAATCCAATCTAATGTGTGTGTGTGACACATTAGGCCATGCAACCAACGATGTGGGCTATATTATCTCAAAGTGTAGTTGTTCTGCCTATTTAATCATTACTGACCTTTCTTTATCAGGATAATTGTGCGTTTAAGCACTGAAGTCTGTATCCAAGTTTTGTTCAACACCGCAAACTGCCACTAAATCTCGTAATTCATTATTAATTTCCAGCCACAGGCCTGGGGCCTTACAAGATGCGAAAATACACCCCTCGTGATGGGAAGCTGCATTTTCTATTCCTCCTTCTATTGCAATCATACATTTTACACCATATTTGGGATATATAGCTAGAGAAATGTTATTGTCACGGTTACATAAATAACACCAGTTGATGTTATCAGCTTTGGAATTATTGCTATGAACTAAGTCACTACTAGCAGAGAAAGATGAAGGATGATGCACAATAGCATTGTTACTGTCAGTGGCACTGCTAATTCTTGCCCTTTGGCCACTCGTATATTAAATAAATACTTAGCGACAGCACCCACAGCAGTCAACACACGCGGGACAAGGACTCTCACACAAGTTATAGTTACAGGGTGTCTACCATCCGGGAAAATCAGGGAAAACGGGAATTAGCCGGGAATTTGGTAAATCACAATAAAAATCCGGGTGAATGATATTTTACTCAAAATATGAAATACAATAATCAATAAATTATAATGTCATTTTTTTGTTTGTAGCTGTGTAATATATAATTAATTCCTAGTAAACAATTTTAATTCAAATTTTGCAACTAATTATTATTTTTTTTTAAAAATAATAGAAAAACATGGAAAGGGGGTGGGGCGAGTTAGAAGGATGTGACATACTTTCTTAGTCGGAAATTTTAGGAAATGATCAGGGAAAATGTCGGGGATTTCATTGGTCAAGTTTTGTAGACACCATGAGTTAATAGCGTTATGACACATTAACAATTTTATACAGATATAAATTGTACAAGTGTATTGTGTACATGCGAGTCAAAAATAAATACCGAATTGAGAACTGGCCACAGGCCTGTGTCCCACACGGGATCAGTAACACAACATAAACTGAAAACATTTGCCAACAGGACAAAACATAAAGAGACCAGTCTAGGTGAGTGTGATTCTGAGTCATCATGAACTAGATGTCCACACGGTTTGTAAGCTGGTACTACATATGTAGAATCTAAAGAGCAAGACCTATTGGCTATCTTGCTATGGGGGACGAGCCAAGGACGATTCACTTACATTTGGTAAATTAGATATTAAAATATGAAACATTTGCCTTCACGCCATGCCACTCCTTGAATAGTTACACTCTAGGCCTAATGGGAAATCCGGCCCTGCTTAAGTGAAATCATCTGCGTTTAAATTTAAAATTTGTTTTACTCTTTAAGTGTTATTTTATGCAGTTGATCTTAGGATAAATGATTCCATGTGAAGCTAGTTTTAGGAAAAATTACTTGTGGCCCACTAATTTCAGTTATGTTTATAGTTTTGTATCTAAGAATATGTTATGATTGGTGGTGTTGTTACTAGATGGCATGCTGCTACACATTTAATCATTTGATATCTAATACTGTGTTTAAATATATGCACTCGTTTAAGTTGCTATTGAATTTTAAGTAGAGTAGGTATTTTTATGTAATATACTAAAGCAAAATATGTATTAAAATACAGTCAAATATATAGATTCATAAAAAGTAAGTATTTACGTACATGACAAACATTGTATAGTCTAGGTTTCTTTTAACACTACCAGCAACTTAGCAGAAACACTTTAACAAGTTTAACTTTGCACAACACTTAAGATTTTCTATTTGCATTTTACATGATACCCACATATTCTTGTAATGAAAGTCCAGAATTTTCCAGTCATTTGATACTCTCCGGAAGTGAGCTGAAGTTGCTCCTAATGTATGCGGTTGATCAAGCCACTTTTGGATCACTTGAGTGCATTCTGAGACGAGAGTAACTTATGCACAGATATATCACACTCAGGGACGAACATATCTACTACTGACTTGATAGCTCCAAAATGTTAATTGTAGAAGTTGGGTACTTGAATCCATGTTCTCCATCTTGTTAGAACTGGTTCTAAGGACAGCGGCACATCTGGCAAGTTTGAAATCTGTGGCTATCACAAACACCTTTTTTTTTTATCTTTGTGGTTAATTTATTTACTTTGAGAGAACTTGGCTCTAATGTCTTTTGCAACATGTTGCACTTGATGAGCCAAGCATGTAATATGGACATCAGGTTAGAACAACTTCAAAGCACTTGTGGCTTTTGCACATATGCTGCGGCATCCTAATACAACACCAGAAGCTTCACTTCCTAAACTCCCCTAGGCCACAACACTTTCAATCCATAACTAACAAATTTAATTTTTAAAATTATTTACCTACTTTTTGTAATAGAAGTGGTGGTATTTGTAGTAATCGTAGTATTACTTATAATAGTAGTGATGGTATTTGTAGTAATAATATGAGGTTGTAGTTAGTAGTACTTATTCTTATTCAAATGAAAACCAACAATTATCTGCTCTGTCCAGGTGAATGTGCCAATTGTTTTTCGTGGGCCAAATGGGGCTGCTTCGGGTGTTGCTGCACAGCATTCTCAATGTTTCGGGGCTTGGTATGCCCATTGTCCAGGCCTTAAGGTTGGTTTTAACACTATTTATTTGTTCAGCAAAAAAGAATTAAAAGATTTAATCTAATCAAAAATTAAATATTTTAAAGGGAAGACAAACCTCAAACTGATCACAATTTCACTGTTAGGTAAACAATGCCGAAAATTCCATTTCATACTTTTTGGTTTGATTGTAATTGTATAGTTAACTTTTTGGTTATTTGGCGGTGAAATGGGCTCTTTAAGATTTGAACCATCAATATTACTTTGTCTAGTGTAGGATTTTCATATACAATGCTTTATTGTGTTTCTCTCTCAAAGTAAATGTCTTTAATCCCATCCTTAGGTCATATCTCCATATTCATCAGAAGACCACAAAGGTCTTTTGAAAGCTGCCATAAGGGACCCTGATCCTGTTGTTTTTTTGGAGAATGAAATTTTATATGGCGCTCAGTATCCAATGTCAGATGAAGCCTTATCAAAAGACTTTATAATACCAATCGGAAAAGCTAAAATTGAAAGGCCAGGTAATAAATATGTGTAATTATTTTAATATTTCTCTTCATCATAGCTACCCTAAGCATTTATATTATTGAATACTTTTAACCTAGGAAAATGCTTATTTTCTTTCAGAACTAGACTTTTGTGTGTTTAGTTGACTTGTTGGAGATTAAAATAAGTCGTATAAACGCTTTTGACTGGTTGAGTTTGATGGAGTTTTATCACTGAGAATTCCAACAAATGTTGATATCCGAGCTTTTTTGTGTTTGACAATCATGCAATTTAAAACAATAATCATTAGGTAAATTCTTTCTTTGGATGATTTAGATGATCAAAGTTTAAAATTCATTACATTCACTCTAGGTATTTAATCATTGCTTTCTTTAAATATAAATATTCTATCGTGTTTTACTGGTAACATTTTTTGAGCACATCTACTAGTATTTACCAAGTCCCTAGGTTATATTTTAAGGACCATCTAAAGAACAATTTAATAAAATCACCTTTTAATCCTAAGGGCTATGAAATTATTATGTGAACAAAACACAAGATACTATATTTAAGAGACGTATGTAAGCTACTAAAACCAATTAAAATTATACTTAAATTTGATTTTTTTTAACCCTTCTTAGTTATATGGGTAATGTTAGGATATTATTACACCTAAATTGCTAATACAAGCAAACCCACGCTAGTGTCCCATTAGCATCCACTTAGTGATGTTATTGCACACGGCCCTCATTTTGCTTCCTCTACTATCTCATGTACTCCCTGTATCCCCACTCTTTCCTGGATAACTTCATTCCTAATATTGTTTCTTCTAGTGGTCTTTCTCTGGCCCAAGACATCCACTCTCCTCTCATTCATCATGTCCACAATCTTGTCAACACTTTTTCCAATCCATCATTTAATTTAGTATTTTTATTTGATTCGGCCACCAGCTTACTGAGCCTCTCTTGGCTTACACTTGAGTAGCAGGGGTGCCGCTTCTAGGACTTGAGGTATACCTTTTCTAACTTAGGCTATGGGTGCTGATATGACCCAGCTCAACATCACCAACCCTCTCACTCCCAGCCCATCAAACTGGGAGCCAACTGGCCAGACACTGTTCCAAGCTTGTTGGCCAGTCTATCAACCCTCTCACTCCCAGCCCATCAAACTGGGAGCCAACTGGCCAGACACTGTTCCAAGCTTGTTGGTTTTGGCCCTGACCAGTCTCCTGTCTCTCGTCTGCATCTGAATATGTTTTTTAAAGTTAACATGTGTTAATACTGTAGTTTTGAAAATGGTTTTTACCTTCAATTTTTTAGTGCATTCATAGAATAAACTCAATTTTTTTTTCATTAACTCCGCTATTTTGGAACTATGTGCACATCTGAATGCTTAAAAGGATTGGATATGAAACTGAAATATAGATAGTAAAGTTTATTTACTCCATTCAATAATTCACATTAGAAAATAAAAATAAAAAAAGATTAAATCTGCAATGGTATTTTATAACTAACTGCATTTTTCACATTTTGAAGGATTAATAATATTATAATGTAAACTAAAATTGCTTACATTTGTCTCTCTATGTATATTATATACTTATGTTTATAGATCAATATTTAATATGGATGTAGGTACAGGAAAGGGGGATAGCAGCAAATGTATGTTGACCCACTAGAAACAGCATATTGCAGAAATATTTTGTTTTATAGTGAATAAACAGATCTTTAAGATTAATATCACAATTTATGTTTTCAAATTATTGTATTGTGTCGGATATAGAGGGTGAGTAGTAATTCACGGATACAGACAGTACCACATTATTAAGTGGGTAAATTTAATTCGAAAACACTCGCAAAAATTCCTTTCTTCTCATACCTTTTGAAAACAACAACACCAAAGATAGAGAGGGGTGATGTGGCGACGCTAAGCCCGAAACTTACATCAAACATATGTTAGTTCACAGTAGGTGTTTAAAGGTTAATCCTTGCATGACTATGCATTTCTCCAAACAGTGTATGGATTCAGTGTGCACACAGTGAAACATGTTGATGTCAACTGTTGTAACAGCCACATGGACTCGCGCCACAAGGTCCATGGATGACTTGGTGGGTCATCAAGTGGGTACACCAGTGCTTTGAGGTGACCTCACAAGAAAAAAAAAATCAAGTAAAGTGATGTCTGGTTGCCTTAGTGGCCATTCCACCATGCCTTATACACGGGTTTGGGTGGACTTCATTAAGTAGTCGCTGCACTTGTGCCCTATAATGTGCAGGGCCGCCGTCACACTGATACAAGCAATGGTGCATCCTTCAGAAGCCCAGGTAAAACCATGTCAAGAAACAGACAGTATATTTAGGAATACAAACAATCTGGTAGCAAATAGGGACCTACAATTGTCAACCCAATAATGCCGGCACCAAACATTAACATCTACCTGGGAAGCGATCACTTTACAGCCGCACCCATAAGTCCAGCTCGACTTTCATATGCTCCCATTGCCATAGCCTAGTAGTTTTAACTGTGTATAGCTCATTGCTGCTTGCATAACAACAACTTCGCATTTATGTTAACGTCTAATCGCCTATGACTAAGAAATCTCGGGCAAAGCTTTGCCAATTCACCTCTCTCTAACTTTAATGTATGTTTATCTTAAAATATATGGGAAGAACAGATTTTTTGCAAATAGGGTTTTTTTACTTACATTTAACCACCTAATCACGTGGTACTGTCTGTATCCACGAATTACTACTCGCCTGTATATATAGTAACGCCAAGTAATTTCATTGAATGAGAAACTAATCAACATGATAGTGGAACTATAATTTATGGTCCAAGATAACACCTAGATCATTAAATAGGCACACTGTTCTATAATATTGCTACCAAATTTATATAAAAGGGGTGGTGGTTTTACAGTAACTTATGGGACTATTCTAATAGTAGTGAACTCCAAATCACATATATGTCCCTACATTTGCATATTTGAAAGCTTATTTCAACCCCAACAAAGGCTCTAGCAAGTCTCTTTGAAGGCCCAAAGCATTATTACCTCAATGCTCTCTATAATAACTAAAGCCTTCTTGTAAATTTAGGTGTCACACTTCTTTACTGCGGGTCCGGGGTTCAATCCTCGGTCCCGGCACAGATTATAAAGATGATATATTTTTATATAATTTTGTAATCCTTTCATACTTCAAGTTCCTTTGATTTATAAAGGATGGAGTAACTTAAAAATATTTGTGATTATGCTAAACCCCAAAAAACTTTAGGTCACACACCAAATTCACATTTGTATATTTTGAGCCACGTACATTCCATTTCAAGGAAATTGAGTCAAAGGTTTTCAATCATCAAAACTTGTCAGATTAATTAAACAAATGGTAATACTGCACCGGCGCTCTAGATAGGTTTAGATATCTCGGATACATAGACAGGGAAAACATTCATAGATAAAGAACACACAAAAACAAAAGATAGAGATGCATGTAAACAAATGAGTTTTAAAGAGACCAGTTAACAACAAATACACAAAGAAATATCAAAGCACCATCCAGTTTGTCGAAAAGAGGCCTATAATGATGGCCCAAAATCAGTGAATCCACTACAAGTAAACTAGTAACCCCACTCATGGAGTTTACACGGCGTGAAGCACCAATATCTGCACACAACAGACAAGAGCCTGTTTATGCTATATACTAATAGTTCCCTTCTAAAATACAATTGCTGCGGTAGTCATAAAACAATTACATTTACTAGAAAATTCTACACTAAAAAAATAAGTTAATTAGTTGCAACTAATTACTTGCAAGCAAAATAGAATCAGCGAAATAAATCTGTAGCCCTATTTTAAGGAAAGAAGACCACGCACGTGAGTGAAGCTAGATACAAAGGTTTTGAGAAATTGTAAGTTCTTTCCGGTCATACATATGTTGATCAAATAACAAGCGAAAGTTCCAATTTAGGGTTCTAGGCCCAAGCACAAAATGTCCTGGCAAGCAACCAATCATTTTTAGCCAGGATCGTGGAAATTAAATCCATTAAAGGTTAGGAATCAACAAGGAGGGGGAGAATCCGCACCTCAAGAGTTACAATAATCAAATACATAATAAACGCGAGTCATGCCAGATGGGCAGAATGACCCAGAAGTTGAGAACCGCAGCAAGGTGAAACACAATAATCAAATTACATAATAAATGCAAGCCATGCCAAGTTTAGCATAGCAACAAGGTGAACAATAATAATGCATGAGGCACCCAGATTTACCTAAGGAACGCCAACCAATGCCTAACTAGGTATAACCATCAGGCCTGGAATAACCTAAAAAGACCCTTTCACGCCTGAAGGCCCTGCAGACTACAACATGGTCGTGCAGGCCAAGGAGTGAGACACACCTACTAAGCGCCTGGTCTTAGGGACTGAACAGATAACAGTGACGCGAGACTAGTACAGCAAGCCATAAAAGATTAAAGACTATCCTACATCACATAAATATACGCATGAGATCTACAGATGCTCTCAACATATGTGGAAACAGTTCCTAAACCTACATAATGGCTGATGAAGCCGCTTACTCCCTATCAATCTGAATGTATAACATTACGGTGAGTTACCTCCGCCAGTCAGGTCTGTCGTCGTGACCACCTTTGTGGCGTAGATATGTTCTGAGGGAAGAGATGTCGAACGTGTAGAACTCTGGACTAAACAATTTGTCTTTGCCCAGCGATCCATGGTGTTTTATAGCAGCTGAGCCTGATGAACCATGGGAGAGAAGGGGGAATGACACCCCTTGATGTTCAAATCGGCACTTAGACACAAGCCATGGAAACTGCGTGCTGGTGCGCTACATCACACTTTGGTCAGTTGAATAGATAGATCGGGACGGTAAAGTGCAGCGTCACCAGCCGAGAGAATAGTGGAACACATCTGATGAAGCCGTTCTGAACGCAATGTTACCAAGGCGTGGTATGTAACAAATGAAGGTGTACATGTATAGATATGTGCACATATTTAGAAATACATATACATTTTATTTCGATAAATGTTATTCTTGGTAGTTGATTTAGGTCGTACGGGACTTGACTGGTTAGCCCGCTACAATACAAACCTTTATGAATGGGGTTGTTGCTATGAGATAAAGTGGGCTCAAAAATTTCTGGATTTTCACTTGGTAAATACATTGACTTGCTTTTAAATTTAATTGTTATGTTTGTGCCTATGAAAGTTGATTTTAAAGTGATTTTGATTATACTTCAAAGGTTTTACTAATGCTAAGCCTTATGTATGTTATTAATTTTACAATCAATTTTATATTTCAGGGAATCATTTAACAGTTGTAGCCCATTCACGAGCAGTAGAGCTCTCTCTGGAAGCTGCAAAGGAACTGTCGAGGGTCGGTATTGATATAGAAGTGATTAACCTTCGAACATTAAGACCACTTGATGAGCAAACAATTACCAAATCTGTTGTTAAAACCAAACATTTGGTGACCGTGGAACAGGGCTGGCCAAATAGTGGAATTGGCTCTGAAATTTGTGCTAGGATAATTGAAAGTAAGTTTTTTCACTCATTTATTTTACATATATTAACATTTAATTAACCAGCATAGCTAGGTATACACTAATGTATTTTACACATGCCTAGAAGGCTGAGGTTTGATTTATAAATAAATACACTACCTACTTTGGTGGTCATCTGGCTAATAAAATAATATCCAGTGCTCTTTTTTATTAACAGTTATTAAAAACTAAAATATAAGATTATTTTACAGGATTTTCTAGAATAATACAACCCATTTACATTTAAATCAGTCTTTTACTATGATTCTATTATCAACCACATCATATTAGAAGAAAGTAAAATTATTATAACAAAAAACATTTCTTCACTAGAAAATTCAAAAAACCACTTCCTTGAAAACTATTTGGGAATTTAACATAACTATGTCCATAAGATAAATTTGCCAACCACATTATTCTTTTTGTACGGACATTTTTAATTATCTTTTTAATATTCTTTGTTTGTGATAATAATATTACTTTTATAATAAAGCCAAGCTTAAATGTTTCAGGCGAGGCTTTCTACCATTTAGATGCACCTCCTGTTCGAGTAACTGGTGTCGATGTACCTATGCCATATACCAAGAGTTTAGAAATTATTGCATTACCCCAAGTTAGTGATATTGTTGCTGCTGTAAAGAAAGTACTAGGTGTGAAGAGTTGAAGATTTGCATCAAATATTTATTTGTATAGAAAATTTACATTTTAGACTAGCAATAAATCTTAATTCTGGTTCAAATCTAAATTTCAATGTTACTTTTATTTATAGGAAAATTATATTGTTATATGTTTATAGATATATTACCATTTAAGTTATACTTATGTTAACATTTTCATTTTAATATCCACATGCTTTTTCATATATTTTAATAAATTCATAATAAATAATTAGCATTGATATTAGTTAAGCTTGGTTTTCAAAAGTATTACAAATTGTAAATATATTTGTTTTCAGATAAGTTTTTACTTTCATTTAAAAATCACGATGACCATGTTTTAAAGGCATTGTATGTAAGAGACCACATCTGGGGTTACGTGATGCATGTTGTGTGACTGCGCGATACAATAGAAATTACTCGTGGGATAGTAATTAAATCTAACCGGTTTGCTAGACACTGCACAAGAGGTGTGCATGATCACACGCACCAACCCCACAACCATATTGCACTAAAGTTCACCCAAAGTCATCAGAGTCAAAGTTATCAGAGCGATATCATGGTGACACAGAATATATATAAATCTTTGGAGCATTAGACTTTTTTTTTAAATATATATAATATATATCAGTTTATTCACTACGAAAATGTATATTTTCAGTGCAAAGTCAAGGATCCAGGGTTCTATTGAGGTTTTAATTTTCAATGTCGAAAATAATAAATAATAATTGTGATAGCATCCTATTCTTTATAACTCTGACATTGTTATTAAGAGTAACTTCTGTTTATTTTATACAGTTAAACTCACAAACTAGCATATTCCTTAATATATCTTTTTAATTAAAAAAAACTTTAAAATTAAATGGTACATACTTTTTTGTTTCAAAGAAACAAAATATTAACCTATATGCATTTGCCTTAGAGTCTAGCAAAGTTTTTCTTCCGCAGAAATAGGATTCTACCATATAAAATTTTGTCCTTATCTTCATTAACTTATATTATTGTATCAAAAAACTCTATGAAACTCTTAAATATTAACAAAACTTTACTTGACTAGAATGTATATGTCCTTTTATTAAAATGTTGTATGTTCCTTGTGTTTTCCCCTTTTTATAAACATGTTATTAGCACTCTCTTAAGACAACAATAGTAATGTTTCTTCATTATATTCTTCTTCCATAAAATGAATATATTATGTCCATCTTCAATTGTTTTGAACTCACGCTGTGGAGTATAACTTAAGATGACGCTGTCGTGTGTTTGAAAACAGCCCAGCCATTATGATCTATGAATCATTTGCACAAATATAAAAAAAAAATACCACATCAGCTTAGTCCTTCATTAGACCACACTGTAATAGATGTATAGTATAGAACAGGTAGGAAGGACCATATCTGACAATTAGAAAATTTACTGAAATGTCTCTAATTGTTTCATATGTCAAGCAATGTATTCTGTAGCTGTCACTTTTGATAGATACTAACAATACCTATAAAATAACACTAATAATATAGTAAATTACTATCATTGATTGCAAAAAATATGTTCATCTTTTCTTAAATTTACTTCCTACCAGAACATTACTATAGGTCTGTTTTGCCTTGCTTTCAAAGGAAACAGATGGGTAAAACCATGGGTAATGCTGACTTGTGTTGGAAACCACACCATCTTTCGTGCCCTGCAAGCTCAGCAGTTAGGTCACACCTCTCGCCTCACGCATCCCCTAATGTGTCTTGCGAACCAAGTCATAAATATGAAAATGGTACTGGTAATGTTGGTCATTTTAAAATGAACTAAATGACGCTAACAAAATTAACAGCATCAGTACAAATGGTTGCTTACTATATTCTTAGAAAATTGATGGTAAATATCCGTATGTATGAGTGTGTGTTCTCTAGTCATATAATACTTTAAACTTAGGTTTTTAATATTGTTCTATTAAACCCCACGGATTTAAACAGTGTTCAACCCGTATGGTTTCAAGATGTTTCCACCAAACCTGATAAGAGTTTGTAATTTTTATAAAATTAACATAAATGGTTTACATTTGTTTAGTCGGTATTTCATCTCTCCTTAGATTTGTTGTAATACCTGAACTACTTAAGTGATTGGAATTCATGCTTTAATCCCATTTGACTTATGGCTGAGTTAGTGGTAAGCATCAACCTTGACTTTTCGACTGAAGTAACTAAAGTGCCGCATGACCTAAAAATATTTTCTATCATACCAAAGCACTCTCAAAATTTGTGTTGACATTTGACCTGATATAGTTGTGTAAGTCGCCAATATAGTGCAAGCTAAAACTCTTCTTTCAATATGGGACCTAGCGTTGGTTGTTATGGAAGTCACCACCTCTCTTTCTAGTTAGCCACTTAAAGGTGGAGATGCAGCTGTAGGGAATTCAATATAATTATCGTTGCAAACAGAGCGTTCTTTTTTAACAAGTTGGCATATGTCTGGGGCTAAGATGATGCCACTCAGTGATTCAATCATCCACCGATTATGACACAATCAGCATTTGGGGCACCACTTTTTTTATGCCCATTGAAAGCTGCTTTAGGGTCAAAGGTGGGCAATATTCACTAGACTATTGACTCTATTATTCTTAAAGGCTTGACACCTATGTGATTTGTACTTCTGAGGGAAATAATTGTGTGGGGGAAGAGACTATTTGCTTCTGAAGGTCTTTTTTGGACTAGGCACGTGTCCTACTCAAGTACACAGTTATTTATTTTATCTTATAGGGAGGAGGGAACGAGAATGGGAAAGCCAGCACACACGAGAGGAATCTTTGTTCAGTGAGAGGGGAAATAGTGTAGTTTGGGGCTAAGGTCTCCCTCTTTGCTGTGTGAAAACCATGAGGGAAAAGATTTAAACGGTGCCACAATTAAGGAGAATGGCAAGGTTTGTTATGGGTCTCCTCTGTTGTGATAATTAGGGCGGCGGAGTGAGTAAAAGTATGAAGAGGGAGTCAACGTTTTTTTTCTTCTAGGGTTAGTCCTGTCTCAGGATAGCTGTGAAACCCTCAATGAAAGGTTTCCCAGCAGTTGGGGGGGAAAGTCCGGGAGTTGTTTTCTTGTGTGAAATGACAAGTATTTAAGATTGTCACAGCCTTGGTAGTCACTAAACTCGTGATATATCTGGATGATCATTGTTATCATTGGTCTGATCCCTCTTCTGGGCTATGAAGATTGAAGGTCCGTGTTTTTATTTGCAAAATGCTTTTGGTATATGAGGCATGCAAAGCCCCAAGTGGGAGGGGTTCAGGTATTGGCGCCAAAGGTGCTTTTGTGGTGAGGAAGAGATTTTCTCGACTGCAGATTGGGAAGTTGCAGATAAATGATGTATTATTTATTATTATTATTATTATTATTATTATTAGCACCGCGTCTTACTACCCGTTCGGGCTATACGCACTTACGCTAATGTGTAATGGTAGGGTGATTGTGGGATGAAATGGAGGACCTACAGTTTAACGTGGAATCCGAACCACGGTGGAGGCCTGGCATTCCCCACATTCACAAGATGTCTTGTCAGAGGTGAAGGAAGGGTTTGGTAATCAGATAAATCTTTGCCTCGACCGAGGATTGAACCCCGGCCGCCAGCATAGAAGTCTGACACCTTACCCCCTAGACCACCAGGTCACCTGATAAATGTAATAGTTTCTGGGAATTCTAGCCAATGGAAGCTGAGCTAGAGGGGCACCAGGGTTGAGGGGGGG
>CABFOW010007632.1:2731-22792 GCA_902141385.1 Timema californicum | reverse complement strand
ATCCCCAGCAAAGGTTTCTTGTTAGCTAGTGACCCAGTGATCCCCAGCAAAGGTTTCTTGTTAGCTAGTGACCCAGTGATCCTCACCAAAGTTTCTTGTTAGACTTGTAAAGGTCTTATTCCCAACATGTTGTAGTCAAGGACAACATTGGACCTATTTCATGTCATTAAACCCCAACAAAACATTACATTCATTTTCTTCTTTGATTCTAAACACTACCCTGAGAATGACTGAATTTATTTTCATATGTCAACTTTTAATTTTGTGGTTGTATTTGAAATTACCTAACTTGTGGTAACTTTAGAAAATATTTAATAGCGACTTATTTTGTGTTGCTAACGTTGAAAGAATGATTTCTCCTTCTGACAACAGTAATTATTATAATTATTATTTTGAACAGTTTTGTTTGAGTGACATGTTTGTGTGTTCTAGGTTGTCCCTTTGTGTGCTCCGTGTCGGATACCAGTAGAGTGTCCCTGACCCTTAGAAATCTGGAACTCATCCCTGTCAACGAGTTGGCAAGGTTCCACATGGGTGTTGACGGGTCAGGGAGTGCGGAGTTGGCGGTATCTGTCAGAGGTCAGTATTGTATGTCATATGACAGGTGTCATCGTAACCACACACTTCTTGCAGATCTGTACAACCCTCGGATAATTGTGCTCTGAGGTTTGTATTAACTTTCACAAACCTGTCAAAATGGAGGCACTTGTTTAAAAAACATTCTGAATCGGACAACTCTTCTTTGTTCTCGGGACTCAACTGACAATCTCTTCACAATCTATTGTAGTTCCTTTATTAACAAAACCAAAACTTGTACCAAACTAACCATATTCTTTTTTCGACCTCTACTTGGCCCACTGAGTTCTGTTCCGCCATCTTGCGTTTCACTTCTTTTCTCTTTCTTAAATCAGTTACACCGCTTACTCAGTAATAGATGGCTCATCATAAGCAGCATTTATATAAATGTTAAAATGTTTCCTAATACTTTGAATATATTTTATATCAATGAACGGCCCAGTTGGGCGAGCACACAAAGATCAGGTCGGTGCCAGCCTCCCGAGGGCAACATTAATTATCTGAGAGAGTTTCCCCACATTAGAGAAATAACGGGGAATACATCAACGCACTTAGCTATGTACTCTGCCAAAAAAGATCAAATCCAGAAAGAAGTAAGACACATTATAAAGTTCCCACAGTTTGACGAGTCGAACCTCTTGATTTGTCTTTTGTCCGCACCAATCCATTTCAAAATGTTGTGCCGGTTGTTTTTTTCTCATCGTACTGATATGGACGTTGTGTGTCAATTCTTCCATGAGAGGCTGCTCTGGTTTTCACACATCTTAGCCATCACCAAATCCTTCCTCTTCATTGTGCACCACAGGTTTTCAAACGAGACAAATATACTCTACTGGTATGTTGGTGTTGTAGGTCCCAGCACGGAGCTCCCGGTCAAAGTGACGGGGAACATTCACAGCGGGTTCACAGCGGAGTTCACACCTCGTGATGTTGGGCCCCATTCCATCAGTGTGGAGTACAATGGCCACCCAGTCAGTGGTACCCCCTTTGTGGCCAAGGCCTACGACTACAAGCGTGTGTTTGTGGGGGCCCTGCCCAAAGGGTCTGTTGGCAAGAGCCTGCAGTTCACGGGTGAGTGGTCTTGTGGTCACATGGCATCTTGTGGTCAGTCATAACGTAACATGAGGAGATCATCCCAAATACTATATAGCTTGAGCTAGACCAGAGTTAGTAGCTCGGTATGGACAGGTTAGTAGCTCAGTATGGACAGGTTAGTAGCTCAGTATGGACAGGCTAATAGCTCAGTATGGACAGGTTATAGCTCAGTATGGACAGGTTATAGCTCAGTATGGACAGGTTAGTAGCTCAGTATGGACAGGTTAGTAGCTCAGTATGGACAGTTTATAGCTCAGTATGGACAGGTTAGTAGCATCTTGTGGTCAGTCTGGCTGTCTGTGTAGCAGATACAACGTAACATGAGGGGATCATCCCAAATACTATATAGCTTGGACTAGACCAGAGTTAGTAGCTCGGTATGGACAGGCTAGTAGCTCGGTATGGACAGGCTAATAGCTCAGTATGGACAGTTTATAGCTCAGTATGGACAGGTTAGTAGCATCTTGTGGTCAGTCGGGCTGTCTGTGTAGCAGATACAACGTAACATGAGGAGTATCATCCCAAATACTATATAGCTTGGACTAGACCAGAGTTAGTAGCTCGGTATGGACAGGTTAGTAGCTCGGTATGGACAGGTTAGTTGCTCAGTATGGACAGGTTAGTAGCTCAGTATGGACAGGTTAGTAGCTCAGTATAGACAGGTTAGTAGCTCAGTATGGACAGGCTAATAGCTCAGTATGGACAGGTTATAGCTCAGTATGGACAGGTTAGTAGCTCAGTATGGACAGGTTGGAAGTTCAGTATGGGCAGGTTAGTAGCTCAGTATGGACAGGTTGGTAGCTCAGTATGGGCAGGTTAGTAGCTCAGTATGGACAGGCTAATAGCTCAGTATGGACAGGTTAGTAGCTCAGTATGGACAGGTTAGTAGCTCAGTATGGACAGGTTAGTAGCATCTTGTGGTCAGTCATAACGTAACATGAGGAGATCATCCCAAATACTATATAGCTTGGACTAGACCAGAGTTAGTAGCTCAGTATGGACAGGTTAGTAGCTCAGTATGGACAGGTTAAGGTTAGTAGCTCAGTATGGACAGGTTAGTAGCTCAGTATGGACAGGTTGGTAGCGCAGTATGGACAGGTTGGTAGCTCAGTATAGACAGGTTGGTAGCGCAGTATGGACAGGTTGGTAGCTCAGTATGGACAGGTTGGTAGCTCAGTATGGACAGGTTGGTAGCGCAGTATGGACAGGCTAGTAGCTCAATATGGACAGGCTAATATCTCAGTATGGACAGGTTAGTAGCGCAGTATGGACAGGCTAGTAGCTCAATATGGACAGGCTAATATCTCAGTATGGACAGGTTAGTAGTTCAGTATGGACAGGTTAGTAGCTCAGTATGGACAGGTTAGTAGCTCAGTATGGACAGGTTAGTAGCTCAGTATGGACAGGTTGGTAGCTTAGTATGGGCAGGTTAGTAGCTCAGTATGAACAGGCTAATAGCTCAGTATGAACAGGCTAATAGCTCAGTATGGACNGCTAATAGCTCAGTATGAACAGGCTAATAGCTCAGTATGGACAGGCTAATAGCTCAGTATGGACAGGTTAGTAGCTCAGTATGAATAGGCTAATATCTCAGTATGGACAGGTTGGTAGCTCAGTATGGACAGGTTATAGCTCAGTATGGACAGGTTAGTAAAATGTCTCCATGGCTTCACGCGTGGTGTTTAGCTCAGTTGGGAGATACCCTCATGTTATTTTCTTGATAGTTGTTATCTGTTTCCAGTGGACGCAAGTCAAGCAGGAGAAGGTAACCTAGAGATTACCATCAGCGCCAGAGGCCACAATATCCCCACTCAGGTCCATCCACAAGGCAATGCCAGGTTCACCGTCAGCTTTGTTCCTATTGAACCCTCCGACCATGTCATCAGCATCAACTTCAACAAGGAGAGTGTGCCAGGTGAGTCATCTCTTGTACCATTGTACCAGATAACTCGTCTCTTGTGCCATTATACAGGTCAATCAACTCTGACATAATAATCCTCTAAAGCAGAACAAATCAGAATCTAAATAACTCCATTCACAAATCTAACCTAGTTCAATGTTGTGTCCTTGCAGGCTCACCGTTCCTGGCTCGCATCCAGGGAGACTCGCCTCACCAAATACTGGTGTCAGGGCCGTCCCTGACCGCGGCCGGTGTCGGCAAAACCTCCTATTTTACTATGAGCAACGTTGCGGGAAGTGTAGAGGACATTGAAGTTAACGTTGAGGGTAAGTGAGCAGAAACATACCGGGAGCAGTCTATTGCGCCACCGGTACAGCTGAGAGCAGTCTATTGCGCCACTGGTACAGCTGAGAGTAGTGGTGAAATACTCGCTCAGTGGTGAAATAAGTTGTCAATAAGTGGCTACAAAGCCAGAGGAAGTGAGCCCGCATTTGCGTGGAGGGAGAGTAGAAAACCATTTTGGAAAAACCACCCCCAGCTCACCTGACCGAGATTCAAACCTCGATCTCCCCGTCCTCAGCAGTCGAGCTCAACACGACTAGCGCGTTAGCCAACTACGCCACCGAGGCGGGTCATTGTTTAATTGGAACCACTTTGTCCACCGTCTTTACACAGCTCACATTATTATCATACATATTCCTTACTCTCCTAGCCACTCTTTCTACGCCAGCCTCCTCCATTGCATTCCATACTTTATCTTCCCTTTACACTTTTCCTCATTCTCCTTTCCAGAATCTTTTCATAAATGTTCATGCATTGATGCATCAGTGTTATGCCTCTATAATTTTCACACCTCTTCCTAACCCAGCCGTCCCGTCCTGGTGCCTTTCCCTTCCTCATCCTTTTCAAGGCCTCGTCTACCTCCTTCTACTTCCTTCTCCATCCATTTCTTTCTCTTCTTCTTCCTCCCCCCCTGGGTTCAACAATCTCTCAACATATTATTTCCACAGCTTCTTTACCTCCTCATTCCTTTTCGTCCATCATTCGGAGGAGCTCTTCCCTATTTTCCCTCTTCCTTTGGCCCACTTAACTATATAATATTTTCTTGCTCCGTTCCCCACCAGTCTGTAGCACTTTTGTCCACTCTTCCATCCATATTTTTCTCCCTTCTCTTCATTTTTCTTTTCCTCAGTCTCTCTTGTTATTTTTGTGAACCCTTCTCTCTAAATGCTTTGTTCTCGTTTTACGACATCTTGTGGTAGTGCTCCTCTTACTCTTGCTTGGAAGCTCATTCTCTCCTCATCCTCTTTTCCTGCTTCACTATTTGGCACCCCCTCCTCCAGCCTTTCATGTTGGCGACTCCCCGTCCAAAGACACGCTCGCAGCACCTGTGTACGCCTCTGTTTCCTTATCTAATAGAAAACAGTAGGTTAGAGATTCCAGCTCTACTCCACTATCTTACATACAGCCCTGCTCTTCTTAAACCAACTCTTTCCGACAACCTTCACTCCATTTGTAGTGCACAATTATTCTAAGAGTCTTTTCTTTCTCCATTTCTTTATCCCCCTCCATCATCTCCCAAAAACTTATTTTTCCTTCTCAACTTTGGCGTTTAAATACCCCATCACCACTTGCCTTTCCTTAGCCAGGTGTCTTTCCAGTTCTTCTTCAGATTTCATCCAACTTGACCTGCAGTAATTGTAAGTGCTTTTCTTTCTGTGTAGTTACCATTTTCACCATTCTGTCAGTTATTCTCCCAGCCCCATTCTTCTCCTCTGGTCCCTCCCCATCCAATGTAACACATCTCTCTCCCTCCTCTCCCCCTCACTCATTACCTTCCTTCCACTCTCCCCACTTACAATCTCCCTGTCTTACTATCACACATCCTGTTATCAGCTCTCCAATTGTAACGTGTTCTAGCAATCTCAGGGAAGTTAAACATGGCCACTTGGTTTATTCTTGTTTGGCGTGAATGGTGGACTTGTTTGTGACTGAGAGCTTTTATCTCTGATGGATGTTGTTTTACAAAGATGGGTGACATCTCGAGCACATGAGATGGAAATAATGACACATTCAGCCATTGTTGTAACATTGCTGTTTATTATACTTGTCAAACATGTTAGGAGGGGAATATGTGACATGTATATTAAGTATGGCTTGAATCCCACATCTCTTGAATCATTGGATTTGAGGGATTTAAGGACTCTGAAATATATTCACTAGAGCTATGGTAGCGTTAACATCCTTTGTTAGCATCAGTTCTATTAGGAAGATTCCAGAAGTGTTGTCTTTAAACCTACAAGTGGCTGACTCATATCTCTGTATGTAAGGTACCGGTGGTGGAGTACATTTATTATTTGGTTTGTTAATTGCAAACTTCCCAAGCACATGTGACCTGATATAGTTGTGACCTTGTTTTATACGACTGGACTAACATTTCCTAGCACTGGAGACATCTTTTCATTCTGTGCATCACTTAGCTTAGCACTACGGAGGACACTTACAAGCACCAATACTACCTTGGAGTGACTGGGGCTATCTCTGAACAAAAGCGTGTATTTAGGAACAACAGGATGTATCTAGGAACAACAGAATATATCTAGGAACAACAGGATGTATCTAGGAACAACAGGATGTATTTAGGAACAACAGGATGTACCTAGGAACAACAGGATATATCTAGGAACAACAGGATGTATCTAGGAACAACAGGATGTATCTAAGAACAACATGATGTATCTAGGAACAATAGAATGGGTCTAGGAACAACAGGATATATCTAGGAACAACAGGATGTATCTAGGAACAACAGGATATATTTAGGAACAACAGGATGTACCTAGGAACAACAGGATGTATTTAGGAACAACAGGATGTATCTAGGAACAACAGGATGTATCTAGGAACAACAGGATGTATCTAGGAACAACAGGATGTATCTAAGAACAATAGAATGGGTCTAGGAACAACAGGATATATCTAGGAACAACAGGATGTATCTAGGAACAACAGGATATATCTAGGAACAACAGATTGTATTTTGGAACAGATGTTTCTGTACAACATGTTATCCTGCTTCGTCCCTCATGATACATTATACAACATCACATATTGTAATGTCTTCATATCCTGTCTTCTCTTGTTTCAGGTTCGACTCCTTACAGACTCAGACATTACTAACAGACTTAGCAGCTACTTGTACATAGCCTTAACACTAACATTGGGGGTTGCGGTTCCAGGGGCAGACATACTCACTCCTCGAGCAATCTGGGGCCAGTCAACCATAGCGAGATCGAACCAATCACGATATAATGTCAGACATAGTTTCATACATGGTGCTCCCCCCAACAAGCTGGACCCCCAGTATGTCTGTTGTTTGCCCCAGGTGAGGTAGCTTGTCCCTGACACCGAGACATGCTACAGATCTTCTTATCGGTGGTGGGCCCCTTTCTTCCTTCACTTCTCTACTGTCCGACATAACTGAGTAATGTTTAACAAGTCACACATTTAGAATGTATATAATAAACTATGATGTATCAGGTGTGCAAGGTCAACTCCGACTGAGGGTTCCTCTTTCAATCAAACCCGCGCTAGTTCTATTTTCTCCCCCAGTTTGTTGTTAAGTTGGTAATATGGTATCTAATGTGGGACATAGCTTTTAGACCTTTCTTCCGGAATCTAATAGAGAAATGTAGGATAGATATTAACATATTCTTACAAGGTAAGTTTTGGTGATCACACACAATCACACGTTCTCCTATATTGTCGCAGACTGAATCACAATGTTAATGTTTTAAACATATTTTGAATAGTTAATATATTTGTTGCTACAATGTATTTGTATGGTAGATGATAGTCCTGTGTTTGTTTACCAGGGAAGCTAAAAGCATGTGATTGATATAAATATGTTCTGGAATATAACTGTCAAGACGTGTCTCTTGACACGCGTCTTATTACGTGACACTGTGACAACATGTATGTTTGTAATTCCCCGAGTGTCACACACACGACAAACTGTCTACGAGTCACTAGCAGCCAATGGTGTAAGAGCAATCGTACCACGGTTAGCAGTAAAATGTTTTCTGAGGGGTCTTCCTGGCAAATGTTTCAAAATGGTATGCTCCTATAAGCTTTTAGTGGTTTGACGAAAGTTCAGAGTAGCCGAGAATGTCCAAGTATCGGTTGAAAGCACTCGCAAGCAAAGGATACAACATTGCTTTGAGTTATTAACAACTTGCGCTTCTTGTACACTTTCCCAGATTCTCTCTCTCGGGGGCACTTTGTTGACCCTGACAGAGCAAAGTGGGGAGATGGACCCCAGCCTCTGTTATATAACAGAGATTGTTGTTAACAGTCACTTTTAGAGTAATTATAGAACATATAGCTCTACCTAATTAAATTGTGTGTATTTCACTTCATTTTAACCTAAAATATACTACTTGTCAAACAATAACCAAACTATTGAGGCAAGTTACATAATTATATTAGTACTAAACAAAGCTAAATATTAATTTTAATATTTAATCTTGGGTACAGTACCTATAAACAGAAGAACAGATAGTTCAACTTGCTTCACAAATACAATTCTCTTTGCTTTGTAGTTTTGTATTTGTATTATAAATGTTTGTAAACATCTACTAATTTTAACCCGAGGCTCCCCCCAGTCACTAAGTGGTGTAAGTTGTAGTGTAGTCGCTATTAACATTACTGCTTGCTTGCCTGGGTCAGCTCCAGTATGCTGACCAACACTGACTGACCATCCTCACTCATGTTGATTTTAGGGGGAACTTATACATTTAGAAAAAAGATCATCAAATACGTCCAATAATAATAATAATTGCTCGACATGTAAAAAGGTGCAAGTTCTTGTAGTTATGTTGGTCAGTGTTGGTACCACTGGGAGCTGCGCCTCATAAAAACATGTGACAAACAATGACAGTTGACGGGTGTGTAGGGCCAAACGGCCAGTCCGTGCCCGCGCAGGTCAAGGACACCGCCAACCAGACGTTCCAGACAGAATTCACCCCTCGACTGGTCGGAGAGCATCGGATCTCGGTGATGTACCGCAAGGTGGCGGTTTCGGGGTCCCCCTTCATATGTAAGGTGTACGACGTACGTGCTATCAGGGTGACGAACGTGACACAAGGGGTAGTAGCCAAGCCCATCACGTTCATAGGTGAGTATCGTCAGGACATGTACCAACTTGTAGTGCTTGTAGCTATTTACACCAGTGACATGTTGTAACGTGAGGTGTGTATTGGTCCCAGTTGAAACTAGCCAAGCAGGCCCGGGGAACCTGGAGGTGACAGTGAACGGAGGCAGAGTTCCCACGTCAGCCCAAGCCCAGGGGCCCCACACCTACGCCATCTCCTTCACCCCCAGGGAATCGTGTACTCACACCGTGGACCTTCGCTTCAACGGAGAAGACGTGCCAGGTACCAGCGGTTGCCACTAATTATCGCAGCTCCGCGCCAGGAGCAAGTCACATCACTGTCTCGGCCATGTTGTGTGTCCGCAGGCAGCCCGTTCTCCTGCCAAGTGGCGGAGGCAGCGCGGGTGGTGCTATCTGGTGACGCTCTAGAGAAGGTGTCGGTGAACCGTGCCGCCATGTTCAGTGTGGAGGCCGACCCTACACTCGGACACCCGCAAGTCCAGGTGCTGAGTCCGTCCAGGAACCCTCTCCTCGTGGATGTGGGAGTCCAGGCTTCGGGCCGATACAGTGTCCTCTTCACTCCTGTGGACGTAGGTGAGGAATGTCGCAACACCTCCTCACACGTAGCTCGAGGACTTGCTGTGACACTATATATCGCGTTGTCCTCCTGTGTTTCCAGGTGACCACAGCGTTGAAGTCAAGCTCGGGGATGTCCACGTAGAGGGAAGTCCGTTCCTAGTTAAGGCGTACGATGCCAGTCGGGTCAAGGTCACTGACATCAACTCGGGGGTCGTCGGAAAGCCTGTCTTCTTCAGTAGTGAGTACCATTCCGACCCTGTACCAAGTGTTAACTCTTGATTGATATGTTGAGTGAGTAGGACTTGATGGCTGATAACATATTCTGTTAGGAGCAGGAGTCTTAAGTGCCCCAATGCGAGGCCCATCATTTCTTCATTTAATAATGTATTTTAATTGTATCTAGTAAACGCTAGTCAGGCAGGAGCAGGAAACCTAGAAATCATCGTCTCGGTAGCCGGTCGCAATGTCCCCAACTATGTGCAGTCGGAGGGTAACGCCAAGTTCCGAGTCAACTTTAAGCCTCAGGAGGAGGCCCCTCACAGCCTCAGCGTACGTTTCAACGGGGAACCTGTACCAGGTAGGTTCACCATCAGGATGTTCACGCTGACCATCTCCCTCCGATCTGACCCGGGACTTGATCGATTGTGTTTGTTTCAACAGGCTCCCCCTTCACTTGCAAAGTGGTGGACGTGAGTCAGGTGGTGGTGTCGGGCTCGGCCCTCAAGATGTCCCCGGTGGGGCGCCTCGCACAACTGGTGATAGGAACGGGCGGAGCCCTGGAGCTGAGCGCTCAGTGTGAAGTCGTCGTCACTTCACCTTCTGGGCTGAGTGTCCCTGTTAGAGTCACCAGGAAGGACAAGATCAGCGCAGAGTTCACTCCGTCAGAAGTGGGTCAGTTCAACCAACATAACTTGACTGCTAGCGCTGACACGATGGAGTCGTGAACCACTGGTTGATGACTGACATGTGGTTACAGGTCGACACAACGTGGCAGTCATGTTGGACGGTGAGCCAGTCAAAGGGAGTCCCTTCCCTTGTAACATCTACGACATCTCCAAGGTGAAAGTCAGCGGACTCGGCCCCACCAAGGTACGTTCTCTTTACCGAGGAACCTGCCGGTCCACAGAGTATCATCCTCTGGTATTTGAAGGAGATTACTGTTGGGAATGTCTCTGGTTGTGTTGTCCGCAGGCCGGGAAACCCGCCACCTTCACGGTGGATGCCTCGGAAGCAGGCGAGGGTACATTGGAGCTGGTGGTAAGCACCGACCAGGCCACAGTCAAGGCAGAGGTGGTAGCGTGCGCTCGGGGCCTCTACGACGTCACGTTCGTCCCGCACACGCTCACCCCGCACTATGTCAATATCACCTTCAACGAGGAGGATGTTCCAGGTCAGGTGGACATTCCTGGAATACCCATTATTTTAAATACTTGCAAATTATCATCTATAAATTTGGAATTTAATGCCAGAGATAAATTATTGTTAAGGTTCTTTGGTGTTTTAAAAAGATCTAATTTTGTAACAAAACTTTATAATAAAGTTTGTGGCTTTTATAAAAATTAGTTAAATCGCGACTGGTCTAGAAAGCACAAGCCTATTAATTGTGCAACCAATTTTAAACACTCTAGAACCAATGACAATCATAGCCAGTGTTGACAATCTTAACCGGTGACAATCATAGCCAGTGTTGACAATCTTAACCGGTGACAATCATAGCCAGTGTTGACAATCTTAACCGGTGACAATCATAAATCTTATAGACGATTTGAAACTTGAGGATTTAAAAAGATCAATAAAATGAATGTTGGTAAACTTGGCGCTATGTTCCAGGAAGCCCCTTCCTGTGTGAGGTAATGGAGTTGGGCCCCCAGAGACATCGTGGAGCCCAATTGTCCCCAGTGAACGTGCTGGGGAACACAATCAAGGATGTGGTGGTCGGAGATGTGGCACATTTTGACATAGACATGTGTGGCTCACAAGGACATGTTCATGTGGATGTGGTCGGTGAGGTCTATCGTTACTTACACTCATTGGTTCAAGGTACAACATTTAGAACTAGCTGACTATACAGTAAGGATCCTAATATAACATACGTGGTGTTTACAGCTCCTGATGGAACCGTGGTACCGTGTACCATCAAGAAGTCGGGGGCTGGCTTGTGTCGGGCCGAGTACCGGCCTCAGACCGTTGGCCCGCACAGTATCACAGTGTTTCTGAACCAGCAACCTGTCACCAAACAACCCCACACATGCCAAGTGTTCGACCCCAAACAGGTCAAGATCATTGACATGGAGGAAGCTTTCTGCAACCGAGCGGCCTCTTTCAAAGGTACTGTCCCTACAGTAGTACTTCTGTGTATTGAGTCCGGCAGTAACACTTGGTTCGGTAACTTTCAAAGGTACTGTCCCTACAGTAGTACTTCTGTGTATTGAGTCCGGCAGTAACACTTGGTCGGTAACTTTCATCAGGTGTTTGTACGGTCTTGCTAGGGCAGGGTGTCTACCTGACTAAAGTTTGAAATTCCAGTACATATGAAAGGTACTCGGAGACAAAATCATAAAATGATAGAAAGTTAGGGTAGGCCTAGGTCTGTCATAGTTAAACATTGTTACATCAAGAATCAAGAGTATTGACGCATATGTTCTAGTACATACTGGGATGGGACCCTATAACCTACAAGGAATATTCATGGATTCAAGACGAAAATCATAATCATTTTTTGAAATAGGTACTAAGTTTGAGTTATTTTCTAAAGGTATTAAAATAGTCAAATAGTTTATGGTCAAAACCAGAATAATGATAGGAAAAACCTAACAACCAAACCCCAGATCATTAATTTACCATTTAACGTAAACAAAATCAGTAAGTGAAGGAAAAAATCCTAGTTATTGGGAAAGTTAAACACTTATGCTTACAATATTTTCTAAAATTCAAATTTTAATTAGGAATTTGATGGCAAAATGAAGTTTCAGGTTTGAAAAAAGGTGGATCCGACCCATCTTTAATACACGCGCGTGCGCACACACACACACAATGACCTATACAACCGTCAACCTCGGTGGTCTTGGATTAAAGTGCTCGTTCCTTGGCCCGATGTTTGGGGGTTCGAACCCAACAAAGGCCGAAAGATTTTTCTTGAGCAAGAAAAGATCATAGCTCAACATTGTTGGAAGGGGAAGAAAAGCCATGTGTCACGTAAAAGAACCCTAGAAGGTGTGGAAACACCTCTCCTGGCGGAATTGGTGGGTCCTTTCATAGGTTACACGTTGAGCAATGAGGGTGTCCTCATGTAGGTTTTCAACCAAACTTTCTTTATTTACAGAAAAACTTCGCTCAATGGCTGCATTGCTATGGCAGGGAACAGGATTTTTTTTACTGAAATATTGTAGATAGTACAATATCAGCTTGCACGCTAGATAGTACATCAGCTTGCACGCTAGATAGTACATCAGCTTGCACGCTAGATTGTACATCAGCTCGCACGCTAGATAGTACATCAGTTTGCACGCTAGATAGTACATCAGCTTGCACGCTAGATAGTACAACATCAGCTTGCACGTTAGATTGTACATCAGCTTGCATGCTAGATAGTACAACATCAGCTTGCACGCTAGATAGTACATCAGCTTGCACGCTAGTATAGTACAACATCAGCTTGCACGCTAGATAGTACAACATCAGCTTGCACACTAGATAGTACAACATCAGCTTGCACGCTAGAGAGTTGTTTCTTGTCTAGTAGGACTTCTAATGCACCCTTGACAATTGTGTAGAGTTTGTCTCGGAGACCAACTAGGAATGAAGACAATCTCCTCTGAACCGAAGTATTTGATGTCTTTAATGCCTTTAAAAGTTGTGTTAAAAAGTGTTCAAATAATGAAGTGATTTTAAATGTTACGTATTTTCACATTTCTAGGCTCACATCAAAAAATGGATGTATGGTTAATTCTTTAAATGTTTGATTTTTAGTTTTGAATTTTAAATTAAATTTGATTGAATCCAAGTCTCTATTTGGATTTGAAATTTTGAATCCATTATAAATCTTTGAAATACTAATATTCAGAATTTGAATCTGATAAAGACACTAGAGAGATTTGGATTAAAATGTCAACGCGTCACATATTCTTAATGTTTATAATGAATTTATCTGAATTTCCACGTATAGTTTAGTAAAGAATTTACCAGTAGTTGCGAGTTAATTTTATGCACAATGTGTTTGCAGTGGACACATCAAATGCCGGCTTTGGTGTCCTCACGGCCAACATCCGCGCCGCCGGTACGGAGGTGAAAACTAGTATCCGAGACGTAGACCCAGGATACATCTACCAAGTACTGTACAAACCCAAACTCGCTGTACCACACAGAGTAGACCTCAAGTACAACAATATGCACGTGGCAGGTGGGTGGTCTACTTGCAGGGGTAGACTAGTGGAAATTGTAACACCTTCCTCGGGAGTAGACTAACAGGAAGTCACCACTTATATCTTCCTCGGGAGTAGACTAACAGGAAGTCACCACTTATATCTTCCTCGGGAGTAGACTGACAGGAAGTCACCACTTATATCTTCCTCGGGAGTAGACTAACAGGAAGTCACCACTTATACCTTCCTAGGGAGTAGACTAACAGGAAGTCACCACTTATACCTTCCTCGGGAGTAGACTAACAGGAAGTCACCACCCGACACTTGTAATATTTTAACTGTCCCGCAGGTTGTCCATTCGAAGTGTCGGTGAAGAACCCCGCAGGGAGCCAGGAGGTGACAGCCACAGGTCTGGGTTTGTACCAGTCTAGGGCAGGTAAGGTGACAACCTTTGTGATCGAGACTCAGGGTCACCCAGCCAAGGAGTTTGATGTCCTCATCACAGGGCCCCAGGGGGGCGCTGTTCCTGTCAAGTGCTATCAGCAGAAGGACGGAAACTTGCTTGCCGAGTTCACCGCTACCACTACAGGTATGTCTGGTTCACTCTTGTTGAACGTGCAAAACACATTTGACTACAATTGAAAAGCTTTCACCTGCCCTTCAATTGTAAGAGACTGATCTGGATTGTGACGACGTTCTAAAAGACAGATCCAAAGAAAACCTAACAGAATTGTATAAATGTCTCCCAAGTGATGAATATGGTCAGTTAAGATCCTTTGCTCGGGGTGTTGTATCTGTGTTTGGTAGCACATACTTGCGTGAAAACCCTCAATACAGGTCAACATTTGATGATAGGGAGTACTAACTTTGGTGAAATGTTATCTCAAAAGACGCAATTCCATTCCTCTCATTAATAGAGTTGTATTTCAAACAATTGTAGTCTACTCATAACAATTATTACATTACTATTGTTCATTGAGTTTTTCCTTGTTCTTTAGGTAGGCCTGCCTACTTAAATAGGCTCGAGGTTGCTTCTTGGCCCACAGAGCCTAAACTATTAACTATTTGGCCCTTTACCAAAATGTCCCCGGGTCTAATTGAACTCTGAGGAGGGCTAGTACTTCCCCCCACGACTGTTTCTGGGCTGGGCCTGTCTCATACTCTCCCTAGCTCAGCGACGGACACATCATTATTATATCTTGCTAACACTCGCATGTTTCCAAAACAAACTTTCTGTTGTCGCAGGAACCTACAAGATCGACGTGACGCATGGCGCTCGAGCCGTGCGTGGCTCTCCGTACTACTGCCAAGTGTTCGACTCGTCCAAGGTGCGGCTGGATGACGTTGGGCCCCGATCTGTCACAGTCAACGAGAACATTGCGTTTAAAGGTGAGGAACACAGGAAGTACACAACTAGACGGCTAGACCTAGACCTAGACCTAGACCTAGACCTTGTATACTAACCATTCTAGAACATCATAACACACTCCATTCATTCTTCTCTGAAGCAACACAAACAGTTTGTCATTGTTAAAACGGGGAAATACCCGAACAGGAACACTTATATTAGGTTTGGATAAACTTCCATCTTGGTAAGAACAGAACCAAACCAACAACCAAGAGCAACCAAGTGTTGGTTACGTAACAGTCCTCCTCGCTATGAACAAGGAATATTTCTGAACATTACAATAATGTGCTAGTGTGGTAAAATGACAAGGCTGTAGTAGGGACTTAACTACCAGTTTGTTTAGCTGTGTGTTTCATTGGTGCGAAGGGTACATTCTGCTGTGTGTTTCAGTGGTGGAGTGGGTACATTCTGCTGTGTGTTTCAGTGGTGGAGTGGGTACATTCTGCTGTGTGTTTCATTGGTGCGAAGGGTACATTCTGCTGTCTGTTTCAGTGGTGTAATGGGTACATTCTGCTGTCTGTTTCAGTGGTGGAGTGGGTACATTCTGCTGTCTGTTTCAGTGGTGGAGTGGGTACATTCTGCTGTGTGTTTCAGTGGTGTAATGGGTACATTCTGCTGTGTGTTTCAGTGGTACAATGGGTACATTCTGCTGTGTGTTTCAGTGGTACAATGGGTACATTCTGCTGTGTGTTTCAGTGGTACAATGGGTACATTCTGCTGTGTGTTTCAGTGGTACAATGGGTACATTCTGCTGTGTGTTTCAGTGGTACAATGGGTACATTCTGCTGTGTGTTTCAGTGGTGCAATGGGTACATTCTGCTGTGTGTTTCAGTGGTGCAATGGGTACATTCTGCTGTGTGTTTCAGTGGTACAATGGGTACATTCTGCTGTGTGTTTCAGTGGTACAATGGGTACATTCTGCTGTGTGTTTCAGTGGTACAATGGGTACATTCTGCTGTGTGTTTCAGTGGTGCAATGGGTACATTCTGCTGTGTGTTTCAGTGGTGCAATGGGTACATTCTGCTGTGTGTTTCAGTGGTACAATGGGTACATTCTGCTGTGTGTTTCAGTGGTGCAATGGGTACATTCTGCTGTGTGTTTCAGTGGTGCAATGGGTACATTCTGCTGTGTGTTTCAGTGGTACAATGGGTACATTCTGCTGTGTGTTTCAGTGGTGCAATGGGTACATTCTGCTGTGTGTTTCAGTGGTGCAATGGGTACATTCTGCTGTGTGTTTCAGTGGTACAATGGGTACATTCTGCTGTGTGTTTCAGTGGTACAATGGGTACATTCTGCTGTGTGTTTCAGTGGTACAATGGGTACATTCTGCTGTGTGTTTCAGTGGTACAATGGGTACATTCTGCTGTGTGTTTCAGTGGTACAATGGGTACATTCTGCTGTGTGTTTCAGTGGTACAATGGGTACATTCTGCTGTGTGTTTCAGTGGTACAATGGGTACATTCTGCTGTGTGTTTCAGTGGTACAATGGGTACATTCTGCTGTGTGTTTCAGTGGTACAATGGGTACATTCTGCTGTGTGTTTCAGTGGTACAATGGGTACATTCTGCTGTGTGTTTCAGTGGTACAATGGGTACATTCTGCTGTGTGTTTCAGTGGTACAATGGGTACATTCTGCTGTGTGTTTCAGTGGTACAATGGGTACATTCTGCTGTGTGTTTCAGTGGTGCGATGGGTACATTCTGCTGTGTGTTTCAGTGGTACAATGGGTACATTCTGCTGTCTGTTTCAGTGGTACAATGGGTACATTCTGCTGTCTGTTTCAGTGGTGCGAAGGGTACAGTCTGCTGTGTTTCAGTGGTACAATGGGTACATTCTGCTGTCTGTTTCAGTGGTACAATGGGTACAGTCTGCTGTGTTTCAGTGGTGCGATGGGTACATTCTGCTGTGTGTTTCAGTGGTGCGAAGGGAGGCAGGTTTTTCCGAGCTGGATGTGACCGTGACTAGTCCTCTGGGCCAGGATCTACCCCTGGAGGTGAAAAGTTGTCCCGGGGACAAGGATACAGACCTCATAGAGTTCTGCCCCAGTCTGGCTGGTAGCTACAGGTTCAGCATCACCTATGGCGGAGAGGAGGTCCCAGGTACATACCACTCATCTATACACATCATACCCCTTCACTGCATGCCTATTATGTTAGTGTTATTATTTGTAATGGCTTCCATTTGATTTGTATCGTGCCAGCGTACACACTAATATCTTGTGAGTACAACAGCGCTTCTGGTGAGAGTTCTAGTAACTAAACTGTAACAACACACGGGAGAATATTTTGTTGTTCTCATCATAAGTGTGGCTTTCTTTTATCCATTCATATTATGTTGCAGTTTTATTGTTTAACTAGATATTAAATTGATGCCATTATGTTCTGTAATAATTGTTGTTACAAGTTCATTTAGCCATGGGAACTCCACGTTGCTAAACACACCTTAGTTGAACCCTCGATACAATCTTATCAAATTGCAATAGACTTCTAATTGTATCAGCAATTTATATATATATATATAAAATAATATATGTGTGTGTTAATTCACTGTTGTTTTCTCTTGAGCCAACACGTTGTGGATGTAACATGAGCACTGTCCACAACGTTCACAATGTCCACAATGTTCACGATGTCCACAATGTTCACAATGTCCACAATGTCCACGATGTTCACAATGTTCACAATGTCCACAATGTTCACGATGTTCACAATGTTCACGATGTTCACAATGTTCACGATGTCCACAATGTCCACGATGTTCACAATGTCCACAAGGTTCACAATGTCCACAATGTTCACGATGTTCACAATGTTCACAATGTTCACAATGTCCACAATGTTCACAGGCTCCCCAGTTACATTCACAGTCGAGGAGGCTGGCCTGCCCAAAGCCACAGGGGATGGCTTGTCATGTGGGCAGGTAGGAGTCCCGGCAGTGTTCAAGGTGGTCGCTGGTGCCAATGACCCTATGGTTGATGAGCCCATCGTACATGTCGACGGCCCGGACAGCGTGTGTGATGTTAGTGTCGAGCGAGAGAATGAAGGGTCCTACAGGGTCACTTACGACCCGGTCGAGGTCGGGGTGTACGACGTACAGATACTCTGGGGAGGTCACCAGATATCAGGTACACACCATACAGGATGTTTTAGGTTAAGTTGATGGTGTGTTGGGAAGTGTGTTATTTAAAACAGCTACATCTGGCTGCTATTTCTACAGGTTCACCGTTCCATCCCAAGATTGTGGATCCTGCAAAGGTACGGGTCATTGGTGGCTGGGAGTCCTTCACCGACGCCGAAGGCAGACTAGAATTGGCCGTGCACACTACTAAAAAGATTAGCCTCGACACCTCGGAGGCTGGGCCAGGTGAATATAAACCTGTCGGGCATGGGAATGTTGTCTGCCGACACTTTGGAGGCTGGGCCAGGTGAATATAAACCTGTCGGGCATGGGAATGTTGTCTGCCGACACCTCGGAGGCTGGGCCAGGTGAATATAAACCTGTCGGGCATGGGAATGTTGTCTGCGGACAGTGGTGAGGCTGGGCCAGGTGAATATAAACCTGTCGGGCATGGGAATGTTGTCTACCGACAGTTTGGAGGCTGGGCCAGGTGAATATAAACCTGTTGGGCATGGGAATGTTGTCTGCCGACAGTTTGGAGGCTGGACCAGGTGAATATAAACCTGTCGGGCATGGGAATGTTGTCTGCCGACAGTGGTGAGGCTGGGCCAGGTGAATATAAACCTGTCGGGCATGGGAATGTTGTCTGCCGACAGTTTGGAGGCTGGGCCAGGTGAATATAAACCTGTCGGGCATGGGAATGTTGTCTACCGACAGTTTGGAGGCTGGGCCAGGTGAATATAAACCTGTTGGGCATGGGAATGTGGTGAGGAGGTAAAGTGTAACGTTACTTCCAGGTCAGCTGACGGCGGAATGTAGAGGTCCGACGGGCAGCTCTGTGACTGTCGCAGTGGAGCCCGTGTCCCAGTCCAGAGTCAGACTCCTGGTCACACCACGTGTCGCCGGGGAACATCTGCTCTATCTACAGTATGGAGGGTTCCCCCTGCCCCGGTCCCCCCTTATGGGGTTGGCAGAGGGCGCCCAAGGAGCGTCTGGTCCGGTCAGGGTGGTGTTGACTGGACGCGGACTAGCTACGGCCCGTTGTTTCCAGGAGGCCGAGTTCAACATTGATGGCTCTCAGGCTGGTCCAGGTTAGTGCAACATTGATGACTCGCCAGGTTAGTGGTGTGCGTGTTGACACAACATTGATGACTCACCAGGTTAGTGCTGCGTGTGTTGGTACAACATTGATGACTCACCAGGTTAGTGCTGTGTGTGTTGGTACAACATTGATGACTCACCAGGTTAGTGCTGCGTGTGTTGGTACAACATTGATGACTCACCAGGTTAGTGCTGCGTTGTGTTGGTACAACATTGATGACTCACCAGGTTAGTGATGTGCGTGTTGGTACAACATTGATGACTCACCAGGTTAGTGCTGTGCGTGTTGATGCAACATTGATGACTCATGCTGTATTGTAATATCTGTACAGGGTTGCCAGAAGTGACGTTGACGGGCATGAAGGCGGACATCAATGTCCAGCTTCACAATATTGGCAACAGTGTATACAGAGCGACATACACACCGAACGTGGTGGGCTCTTACCTTCTCAATGTCATGTGGTCAGACAGGTATTATTACTCTTAACCTAAAACATCTCAATTCAAGAAACTTACTTAGCTCACTAAGTTCTGAGGATATAAATTATGTTTATGGGTGAAATGACCAGAGATTGTCTAAACCAAACCTCGTTTTCTTAAAACAGTTATTTTAAACCTCAACCCTAAATAAAGTTCACTTATTCTGTTAATTTTATATCAAAACTCAGCTCTACTTTTTTTTTTTTTTTAATATACAGGATTTTGGACCTTTTAACTACATGGGTCTATTTTTTTAACATCCTGTGGTCAAGAACAAACATTGATTTTAATA
>CABFOW010007631.1:0-22794 GCA_902141385.1 Timema californicum | reverse complement strand
AACATACTGGATAGAAAGAACAGTTAGAACCTACTGGATAGAAAGAATAGTTAGAATATACTGGATAGAATGAGTAGTTAGAGCATACTGGATAGAAAGAACAGTTAGAACCTACTGGATAGAAAGAATAGTTAGAATTTACTGGATAGAATGAGTAGTTAGAGCATACTGGATATAAATAATAGTTAGAACCTACTGGATAGAAAGAACAGTTAGAACCTACTGGATAGAAAGAATAGTTAGAATTTACTGGATAGAATGAGTAGTTAGAACATACTGGATAGAAAGAACAGTTAGAACCTACTGGATAGAAAGAATAGTTAGAATATACTGGATAGAATGAGTAGTTAGAACATACTGGATAGAAAGAACAGTTAGAACCTACTGGATAGAAAGAATAGTTAGAATTTACTGGATAGAATGAGTAATTAGAACATCGTGGATAGAATCAATGGTTAGAACGTTAGAACATCCTGGATAGAATCAATAGTTAGAACATATTGGAGCGAGACCAAACTGGAGAGATGCTAGAATGAGACCATTTTGTAGATAAACTAAAATGAGGCCATATTTGAGAGAAAATGTATGAGACTAAATTTGATATAAATATGAGTGATATTATATTGAAGAGAACGCTTAGGACTTAAAACTTTCTAGTCGGTGTGGCTTACTTAAACAAATTACACAATAGATTCATATAAATTCTCAATTCTAGTGGAGTTTTTACTACCTCATTTAATAAAATGACAAGGCCATCCACACACTGGATCATATTGTAGTTTGTGGAAGCAAGGGGAATAGAACCAATGTGCCCTTCGTTTACCTTGAAAGGTTGTGAGTCAACCATGTTTGGTTATACTATGTTGTGGCTTGTAAGGGCTAGTACATACATGCTTAATATCCCATGCAAAACACATATCATGAAATATCTTGAAGCGAGAACAAGGTCCATTATCGCTAACCAATTTGCTGGGGGCGCCAAAAACATCCCATACTCTATGAGGGAGCGCTTTAATCGTAGTAGAACCTTTCATGTTTCTAAGTGGAACAATGACAACAAATTTAGAAAAACCATCAATAAGGTCAAGTACACAGGTATTCCCATTAGTAAAACGAGTGATGGGTCTACAAAATCAATAAACACAGTTTTGCACGGGCTATGAGCAACATCTGCAGAATGTAACCCATAACGATTGTTAAAAAAAAACTCCTGAGCTATATTTTTGTGAGTTTTAAAAATATCCAAATGGCCTCCAAAAGTAGATTTATGAAAGTACTTAAGTATCATACCCATTAATTTAGTGGGAACAAAAATTGTCTTGCCATTCTTGTTCTTGCCCTGCAGGCACATTATATTTCTATACATGGTAAAGTTTTCAACTTTATTACTCTCCGCCAGCCGATCCATAATAGCCATACAGTAAGGATCTTCTATCTAATGTTGAGCAAACGAAACAAAATACTCGAGAATGGAGCTGATAACGTCGACACCGGCAGGAACTGGTCAAGAAATAATAGGAAACACTCCTTTGTTGGTGCAAGAAAGAACATCGTCAACAACGTTATTTTTCCCTGAGAGATGTTCAATTCTTAACTTGAACTGAGACAACTTCAAAACCCAACGGCCAATTTTCCCTAACTGTTTTGGGTGATTGAATATCCACAACGTGGCTCTATTGTCAGTATATAGAATGAACTCACGTTGTTCGAGATAATCGGCAAAATTCTCAATGCCAAACAGGCACCTGAGACATTCCCGTTCATACTGTACCTCTTCTGAGCATCAGTAAGAAATTTACTTGCAAAAGCTAAAGGAAGTAAGCCTTTTGGATGTCTTTGAGAAAGAACAGCCCCAAGGGCATAGGACAAAGGGTCAATTTTAAGTTCAAAGGGCAACAAAAAATCAGGCATTCTAAGTACCTTAGGGGACACCAGACTTTGATTAAGATTAGAAATGGCTTTCTTTTGATCGTCTCCACACACAAACCGTACTCCTTTCTTTTTTATAATGTTTAATGGGGCAGACAACTCAGAAAAGGAAGGAATGAACCTAGAATAATACGAACACATCCCACAAAACGTTGAACCTGTTTCACATTTTTGAGGATAGTAAAGTCAACCATGGGCTTAATACGTTCAGGGTCCACAAGAATATTACCCTTAGAAATCACATACCCTAAATACGTTATAGAATCAGTGCCCTTCGTCACTTTATCTCGATTAACAGTGAGACCAGCCTCCCTAAGCCGCTGGAGAACCAGCTTGACATGTTCATTATGTTCTTCTAAGGATTGACTATAAATACAAATGTCGCCTAAAAAGCGAATACAAATTTGAATGTAAAGTTGGACAAATTATGGTATAACACTTGACTAAGTGCCTCTCCACCACAACTGATACCAGGGGGAACTCAATTATACTCATAATATTCCCAAAGTTAACACTGTGAGATGTCTTGTATAATGTAAAACCACCGGTTTAAGATGTACCAAAAAATACCATAAATATAACTAACACATTGATTACAAGTGCTAATATATTCAAATATGTGTTTTTATGTTTCTGGGAAACGCCAAAGCTCCAGGAAAGCTGTCCCAGCTGACCGGGCCGCACCACCAGCAAATTGACGTCTTACTCTTAAGGATGAGTCTACCCATAAATGCACGGTTATAAACAAAAAAAGTTTTTAAAAAAATATCTGATAGTTCAACATTGTTGTTTTTTATTTATTTTAATAACATATCTGGGCATCTTTCATAATTCCTACGGAATTTTCAAACCATGCTAAAAATAGTTATTGAAATATTTTCGTCAAAATTTTTCTATTTCAATGCATTTTAAATGGTAAAACAAAAATTATTAATAGATTTATTTATTTTCTTTGTACAATTAAGCTAGAGTGTTTGTTTATAACATATTATTTAATGAATAATTTATTTTTATTTTTAAACGTATTTTTAAATTTGGGTTGGCTTCAATAATCACGACTATATTGAGCTCTAACGACTCGCAAGTCGACACTTTAGTAAGAATACATAGTTTTAAATACATTTTTTCCTTCTAAAAATAGTTATCTTAGTTGATAATAGGTGCCGTTAGTATTATCATTACCCATTTACAAACTAGTATCGTTTTGCAAGCGTTGGCTAACCTGCTGTATCGGAATTCAGGTGGCAATGGAGGGTTAAGCTAATCTCTGTGGCCTTCTTAAGTCAAAGAAACATTAATATCATGAGCATTGGGATAAGAAGGGCCAATGTCAAAATATGAAAATTTGTGTGATCGAATATAAACATATTAATATATTCCGTAAATAAAATACTCACAAAGCCTTAACTGCTGTGTGAATAAATATAGTTGGTCCCTACTTAATTCAATGAGAGTATTACTCTAGTGATACATTATTTTCAAAGAAAAAACCCCACGCTTCTCCATACACAAAGTTTGATGACATTAGCACTTATTTACCTGAGGCAGTAAAACACGTAAAATTCTTCACTCTTTTCCTACATTCTTTCATGAGTTTTCTCATTCTTGAGCACTACACGTTGTAATAATAAGTTTTAATATTCAGAGTATATGAAAACTACTGTACATTGAATTTTTAATCCACAATTATAATAAATAAAAATAAACATTCCTACTCATATCAAACATAGTATTTTAAACAAAATTTGGTTTAAATGTAATTTAGAGACGTTCTCAGTATGTTTTAATCTAATATGTTTATTTTACGGTATAGTATTTGACTTTGGAATAAGTTATTTTTCAAAAAATCAATGAACGAAGTATTTTGTACTCAAAGAGTGAATATGTTAATTTTATTTTATTAGCTTGCTAAATGTGATTACTTTTAATTTGAAATTATTGCATTCTCGCAGTTTGTGCGCTATTTTCAGAAGAAATCTATCGAATCCCGAACAATAAATACGCATGATGAGTATTTTTATATTATTAATAAAATGTGACTATTTTTGCTTTCGAACAAGATCCAATGGATTGTATAAATTTTGAAGTGGAAAAGTATTTACACAATATTATTTTATATCCTTGTGAATAACAAGTTTGTGAAGCATGGGTCGATGGAAGAAAGGGTGCACAAAGAAACAAAAATATATAATTGATTATTTAACTGCTTGTTGTAAAGGGAAAGTTTTGTTTAATGATATCATATTACTGGCGTTTAGGCTATCTGTATTTACTAATTTAAGTACACTGAATGAGTAGCGATACTATTTTATTTATTGTAGAAATAATATCCAAATTAAGACACAAATAAATATTTTTATATAACAATGTAGCGATTATTCTGATGTTTCAAATACTTTTTCTAAAAAAGCTCTTAGCTGAAAGTAAATGTTACTAACACTCTGTAAAGCACTTATAATATGTTCAAAATCTCTTGTGCCTTGTCTGAGTTCGTATCACGCTAGCACTAATTAATTCCAACCTTACAGGAAATCGAACTAGCAAAGTTACTAGAGCTGATTAATTTACGCAATCATTGCTCAGTCATCGCGCTTTAGCATTCTTGACTACGACATGGAGTCGACGATAAGTAAAATATATTTAAAACCATTAAGGTTAATGAAATTTTGTGTTCCCAATGCCACAAAGTAAGTAAGTAGTTGATACCCAACAGCCTCTGTGATATAGTGGTCAAATTTACTGACTTCAGGTCCCGAAGTCCCGGGTTCGATCCCCAGTGCTTCCAATTCTGTCTGCGAAGCAGTGGGTCTTAAATGGGACAAAAATCAACCTCATGAGGACAAATGAGGAGCCACTTGAATGAATAAGTAGCGCGTCAGTCTAGAAAACTGAGCTAGAAGGCTAGAGGGTTCGTTGTGCTGACCACATGACACCCTCAACCCAAAAATGTTGGCACTATCGTTGCCAAAATACTGCAGCTTCTCGATTGGCATAGTCTGCTTGCTGCTTACAGGTTGACACCATGGCGATATTACTCAAGTTAAAATCTACCAATAGGATAAAACATTATTCCCAAAAACATTTATTTATGGAAAATTGTGTAAATCCTATAGATGTTTGAAAACTGTAACCACCGTATTGAATAACAGATACCCACTTCAATGGCCGAGTGGTCTAAGGCGTCACTCCAGTGTGAAATTGGTCTGCTGATAGTGGAGCGCTTGGGGTTCAAATCCTGGTCAGGTCTACTGAGGGTAGTTTTTCCTAAATTGTTTCCCCATCTCTAACGCTTTCTTCCTCATCACTGCCCAATTAGATTATCATACATGCGTATAACATGAACAGGTAGTATGACGCGGTGATATCAGTAATAAAAATAAATGGTATATTGATAGTCAAAATTGTTCTAATCTTCGAAATGAAACCGCTTTTAAAATATTTTATTACCTCTTTAGCCTTTAAAGTTTAAAAATTAATCAAAGCACAGTGGCCAAATTTAGGACATTAAATTTGATTTATTTTTTATTTTACCTGCTTACTAATAAACTCAAATAAATGGTACGACATAATCGTAAGCTTCATACTCTCTTGTATAGGTTATTATACTTAGTGACAGAATCTTCAAAAATAAGTTATCTCTAATTGTATATTAAATAATTTTTTCTCTGGTAAATAAGTATACAGTCTTATTTATCACTACCCTCCCCGGATATTTATTTGAAAAAAGTAGTTTAAGACTTTTTTAAAAAGGTGATTTATAAATCAATGACCTGAGTTCGTTTCTACTCTGCTCAATAACATGACCCGGCTGCTAGGCCTTGTATATATGGCCCATAGTTTTTATTGCAAGGAGGCTATCCTTAAATTATGTAAGGCTTTGCTACATAATTTTAGATCCTCCCTCCTTCACGTAAGCTCCCTCCCACCTCTCTATCTTACGTATTTTTTTAAGATTTGGTAAGTCATGTTATTTTAATCGTTTAGTTATTTTTTAGATATGAGGGTTGATAATATTCCACATTGGTGGCCACATGGTCTAAGCCGTCACTCTCGCAATAGACTACTCTGCCGATGACTGGGAGATTGTGGCTCAATCATGATCGGGTGATATTTCCTAAATATTTTCCCGCTCTCTCTCCACACGAATGCGTTTACACTTCAACTAAATTGAAACATGTTCATCCATAACCCACTGGCGTTATTAGTTCATACCTAAACAGGAGAAATTAATGAAGGAAATGTACCCACATTTGTGTGGGAGAGTTAAAGGAAACGATTGAATAAGATCTCCCCAAAATACCCTCAGCAGGGATTTGAACTTCAAGACAGAAGCGTCTAGCTGGCTGGGATGGATAATCTAATTTTTCTGTTCGAGAGTATGATTGTATCTTGACGTTTTATCTCCTCACGTTTAATCCAACTTAGTTGCCTACACACTTTACGGCCCTGCACTACACTTCTTATCTCTATCAGTTCTAGGAAAAGTCTATTTGCGGTCTCGGCTGATTACTAGTCAGCCAGCCTCCCAATTGTTTAAACAAACCAGTTATTCTGCCAACCTGATGGCTGGAATCCACCAGTTTGTGTAACGTTAGCAACGCCATCTATTCTGAGAGCTGAAATCTCAACACACCAGCAAAGAGGTTAGGCAGGGCCTTAAGCCCCGCTTCCAATAAAAGGCAGATAATTTTCTCTGGGTGCCTTACCATCAAAGAGCGCTAGTGGTTACTCAGGGAAATTTCACAACTTAACCCCCCGTTCCCCCCTCATATGTTGAGTTCGTCTGTTCTGTAACTATATAAGTGTCATGCCTCGCTTCACATAATATATTCTATTGTATTAAACCAACGAAGGAAGAACTTGGAAGTAAACCTACATCACCGAAGAATCTACGATTGACTACGATGTGTCAGGCGTCGGTCTCCCTACCCCGTTACAGAGGAAGCCTCTTCTGAGACTTAAAGTATCTACAATTTAGAATCGGGATTAGATTATAAACTCCCTGGGCTAGGTCCATAAAACATAGTTTATCAGTCACAATGTCTGACTATTTTTTATGCCCATAAGGCATAGTTTTGAATGTTAGTCTTAACGCTCTTTTTCTATTTCCATAATACATAGAGTTGTTCGTCAAAATTATGACATGTTTTCCTATATCCATATGGCGTAGTTTAGAATGAAGTGTTTACTGCTCTATTTATCATGGACCATACGAATTTAATTACTATGTCAGTGTGTCTGACATCTTTGTATACGTCCTTAAGACATAGTTTTATATATTAGGGAATAATAATGATTCCCTAAACGATATTACCATGTCTGGGATCTTTTTATGGTGGAAATCAGGTTATATAAAGTTTTCTTTAATAATCTAGTTATGTCAGTGACAGATAGCAGTCACTATTGTCTCTTTTTAGTGTATCTATTTAGAGTACGCAACCTGGGGGATCAGTATAGTTGGTAGTAATGGCCCGTGGGAATAGTGTTTTTCTCCAGCCCATGTAGGAGTCGTTTGTATCAAGTTATACTAATCTTGTTTGTATTAATTATTGTGTGATCTAGTAATAGGTGGAAGTATAACTATACTATTGAATGTCTAGACAGTACTTATTAGGAACTGACCAGCCATAGTATGTTAACCGTGTAGATGCCTGATTGCTCGCCATGTACTATTTGTAAAATGCTAGTTCCTCTTCAAGGAGATTATTCTTAGGTTTTCGTAACTCTCTATGGAATTAACTCAAGCTAGTTAGTTCATATATCTATCCTCATAGTAACTCTATTAAATTAGGATTAAATACCCCTTGTTTTCATTCACTATAATTTCACAATCATTCATGAATATACCTTGTAGGCCTTAGTCAGGTATTAGCTAGGCTGTATTATCGTCGTGTATTGTTGTTTAACCTTTTATTATTATTATTATTATTATTATTATTATTTGTTCCCTAACTTTGACTGCCACTGGGTTGAGGCAGACGCACCTTCGTCAGATAATGAGCGTTGATCTCCATTTTAAAAGTTACTAAACTAATCTATAGTATATTCTATCTTACTTCTGTTAGTTCCTTGTCACCAAGGTGTTTAGTTCTATTCCAGCCTCTCGTGAAGTTTAAGACTATGGTAAGTGAATAAAGTTGTTTTTAATAACAATAGACTGTTTGATCTAAAATGTATTTAAAACGTATGTAATCCTATTTCACTTGTTTATATTTAATTAAACTGCTTTGTTAAACATATATTTATCTTATATCTCATCCTTCCCAAAGCTTCCTTATTTAACTTTGTGTTTGATTGTAATCGTCACATCTTCTACATGATAGGAGAAGCGAGGATTAAAAATAGCGCCTCTCTCACAAACTTCAAATAGTTCAATGTTTACAAACTGACACCATTTAATGTATTGTTTGTAAATTGTTTCTTTGATTATAACCTCGTTTATAACATTGTCTTTATTTTTTCATGTAACGAAACTTTGATACACCATGGCCGACAGAGATCCTGTTGACCCTGATGCAAACCTAGCAACAAATGAAGACAAATCTGAGGTAGACCTTCAGTCCCAAGTTGAACTTGTTGCAGCTATTAGAGAAATAGGTTGAGTAGTAGCTGACGATACTGAGGTAAGTGAGCTGTGAGTCGCTTTAAACTTTCTAAGGTCATAGCCGTCGACTTCCAGGATTGCCAGCAACCCTCTCATAGTTGAACCAATTTCTAAAATTAACCAAACACTAGCGTAATTAAATAGAGAGATGTAAAACTTACTTGTAACTGACCAATCAAATAATGTAAGCATTTCACAAGCACCATCTTGTAATATTGCCAATAATACTTAATCTTAAGTGTTATCAGGTTAAAAAAAAAAAGATACCCCTTTGTGATGGCCAAAACTTTGAAGTTATGCTTAAATTTCTATTGTAAATTAGTAAATTTTGTGAGTTGAATTTAGAGAATAAAATTTAATTTCTTGCATCGTGTCTTAGTAAAACTAGTAGTTATTTAACACAACACTTGGTAGAGTTTTTAGGTCAAAATATTTCTTGGAGGTATTGTATACATAAAATATTTAGTGTTTTGGTCCCACCATGAACTAAAGCTAGTTTGAAAACCCCATTTGTAAACAGGTTTCAAAAACCAGACGAATCCTTGCGTAACTTTATCCTCTCAGTCTCTGAATCAGCCAAAGTATTTGAACTCAATGTTATAAGACAGCTCACAGTGAAATCAATATTCGGCTACACTAAGTTTCAGATTATAAGACATTCTCACAGTGTAGTCAATATTCGGCTACACTAAGTTTCAGATTATAAGACATCTCACAGTGTAGTCAATATTCGGCTACACTAGGTTTCAGATTATAAGACATCTCACAGTGTAGTCAATATTCGGATACATTAAGCTGTAGATTATAAGAAATCTCATAGTGCAATAAATATTCATCATTATTTGAATACACTTTGTCACAGATTATGAAACATAGTGTAATCAATATTTTAGTTACAGTAAGTTGCGGCTTATAAGATATATCATAGTTTAATCAGTCAAGGTGTTAGCTAATAGAGTAGTCTAGAAGTACATCAGTCAATCTCCCTCTCTACTAAGTGTGCCCACACCTCTCGTGGACCCATCCAATGCTGTGGGCGACAATGTGTCAGCCATAAGCCATGGGAAAGTAAAACGCTGCCTTTGTTCTAATATTTGATTCCAAGGAACTGGACTAACCGGATTATAAATCCTTCATCTGCATTTATCTAAGACAATGTTTTTAAACAGATTTACCAGGCCCCTTTGATACCTCCCTCAATATAATTCTCGACAACTTTATTATAAAATGTCCTGCTGTTCTGTGTTAAGGAAACTCGTGGTAAAGAGCTTGTTAATTTTTTTCTACTGAAGTTACTGTAGTCACTAAGTTAATATTAAAAAATAGATTATTTTTAATTCCAATACTTGTGTAACTAATTATGAACGCCCTATATTTTCATGGTACATCAAAGGAGTCCCAATACCTTTTTGAATAAAACACGCTGTTCGGGGATGCAACTCTGTCTCTTGAGGCCAAGTCAGGCGTTCCAACCGTTCCCCTAAGTCTCGACCTTGGTCCAAGTACAGTCCTAAGTGCGTACAATAAATACAAACATTTCTTGTTTACCCCCAGACTCTATATTTTCCCCCAGAGAAGAGCTTAAGGCCGTGTTTGAACACAATCCCAGAGTGGAGGGCACCCGAGCGACCAACCGAGCTGAAGAGACCGGTCCTAGGAGCTTTTGTCCTTTTGTTCACAGACGACAGCGCTGGCGAGGGGATAATATTGAAGGAAAGGTAAGGACTGGACACACAATAGCTCTAACAACAGTGGAGTGGGGGCTAAAATAAATATCAGTGAGTGGAAGTACAATTATTTAGACGTCTAGGGAATATCTAGTTTTTAATATTGGGATTAAAACTGCTCACATTGTGGTGGATTAGTTCTCCAAAGTTTGGTGCACATCGGTGACCAAATAAAACTATGTCCGTGACATATTGACATATCCATTTTGTTTCATATGTCCCTTGCCTACGCTCTCACATCGAATGGCCGATAACAGCGACTACTGTAATTACTCGATCGAAGCTTCTGTAATTAACGTCAATGCACACAGGAATTAGTTTCAGCAGAGCCAAACAAATTCTAGATCAAGTACAACATAACTCGCATAAGTTACGTGCAGAGCCTCTGATGCACACACATGACCGTGTGGTGCGGGATATTTACCAAGTTGAACACGAAAAAAACGCTGACTTTATAAACATGCGTGTTAGCGTAACAATAACATCATGCCATTATTATTAGCTCTCTGTTACATTGAAATTTAGTCTCGCGGTACCATGAGAGTGCAAAGACCAATATTTAATTGAAACTCTCTCTAGCCCATACGGATAAGATCAAGTTAACGTTTACTGATATATTCAGACACTAGAGGAAACTTAGGAGCTATTCGTTGAGAAGGATGGAATATGTAAAGAGGTGGGTGCTAAATGAAACAAGATAATGTTAGAGCAAGGAACACACCCGATCTGACAGAAAACAAAAGAAAGTTCATTGACAGAATTGACAATGCACACGTCGATAGAGATCCTTGTTTAATGAAAACAGCCACTTAACCCTCGTTGGAGACCATTGTTTATCGTAGCTAGAAGCTCAACCCCCTCTGATCTGCTTACTTATAGAATTATATTCTACCCAGAAGTATGTTGTCATTGGTAGCCAGTGGGTTAGACAAACGTCTTAGTTCCCTCGGTCACTCCAAGAACACTGGTTAGTGTTAGAGCAGGGAACTATGGAGAGGGGTTCTCACCCCCTGGTAACAATAAACCACCGGTTGAGGGTGTGTTACCCTCACAGCAGTTATGACGGGAATAGAGTGCTCGTCTCGACTCATATTGAAGAATAACGACGTCATTATTTCACCAACTAATGAGAAGAGCCTCGTTTTGAAATATTGCCCACAGATATTTTTATCTTCGCATTATTTTTTTCTCTCTCTTTCTTCCTCTTTCTTCCCCCCTACCCTACGTGTGAGGGCTGAAGGGGGTCATTTTCAGGTTCAGGTCATTTAAAAAGACCCATCATATTTTTTATGCTACCGGTGAGTTCTAGGATTCTCTTCCCTGTTCTTTTTTTTTACTGCCGAAGAAATTGTTTCGTAGGTGGTTGAAAGAGACACCCCAGTTTTATTTTTATGTCAGATGAAATTATTAAAGATGCTTGCTCTTATGGAATCTATTTACTGCAGTCGTTAAAATTTAACATCTGGCTTAACGTTAACCTACAGGAAATACCTTTTAGTTAATAACGCACGGACAGCGCTGTTTTATAGGCCATCATTAGAGATCTTACTGTCTTGTACAGTCTCTCCCACACATTATTAGCGTCCAGGACAGGAAAGTGAAGGCTACTTTGACTTACTTCTTTTAAATATTGGACAGTCTCGAAATTAATATTTCATAAATAGTAATCAGTAATGAGAAAGGTTATATTCTTATTAAAATCGCAGCTCAGCACTAATTTGTGCAACAATATTATCAGGAAGTACCAGATGCCACTCACGAACTTTAATACAACAAACAGAAAATCGAAGATACTTTTGATTAAAATTTTAACTAAAAGACAGTTAGGAAACATAGTTCGTGCTAACTCCAAGACCTACTGTTTTCATAAAATATACCAATACTATGCGAACTGATGAATAGTGGCTAAGAATTTCATTTTAAAGTTATATATTTTTCAGGGGGTATTTTTTCGCCTTATCTTAGTACCGGCTCAAGTTATGTAAGTAATACATATACTACTTACACTTACGAGGTAGAGATGAGTAAGGTAGAGTTTTATAGGAACCTTACACGCATCTGCGTTGAAGAAAAGTGGGGAACCATTTAGTAAAATACCACCCCCAGTATACCTGGCTGGGATTCAAATCCAGACTAAATGAGTTTTATATTTAGACCGTGGGCCCACGATTGCGGACTTTTCAACAAATATAAGATAATTTATAAATAAATTATACAACATAATCGTGCACACTTTTTCCGTTTTTTATAGTTGGGAACAAAATATTTTAAAAGTAATTTATACATAACTGCCCTTAGATGATTTTTTCCATCGAAAAAATACACAAGTATTCACTGATATTTATCATGTTAGACACTCCCCAAATCAATTTTGAATCTTTCGAGTCATTAATGATCCATTTCAAATTTTCCAAAATAAGTCATTAGTAAACTTCTATTAATTTTAGAGATATAATTAAAATCACAATTTCACCTCAAGATACGACCATACATATAACACCTAAAGATCACTTTTTAACTAAATCTAAAACTTGGTTTTGGCTGCTGTCACACGTACAAACAAATAGCCAAACATAGAGTAATATGAATAGATATTATAGTGAGACCAACTTATTTTGGAGATCATGAACACATACAATTTACAGATACGTCATAATATCATAGTCCTTAATGTTAATAATTGTAATTGTTTTTAGAAGTTAAAACATAAAATATAATTTTTTTTATGGTTATCTTATAGATTACATATTTTAGTGGTTACGAAAAATGAATAAATGAAACACTATGACTAATTTATAAAGTAATGGAGTGAGTGCGCAATACAAATAGTAACCAAATGTAGTCTTTAATTAAAGCTAGAAGTATAATTATATATTATTATTATCAGTGTTTGTTTTCTAAAATATTATGTACCGGAACGCACTACCGGGAGGGTGTGGTTTCTCCCCTCAGAAATTTTCTTACAGGTTTAAACTTCAATAGACGTGTTTTTAAGATATTATAATATTAATAATATTTAGCACCGCGTCTTACTACCCGTTCGGGTTATACGCTTTTAAGATATTATTTTCATTTAAAACAGAAGAAAATGTTTTAAAATGTATCATAATGTGATTGTGTCTTAATGTTTTTAATTTAAATTTAATGCAAATGCTCACGAGATGTTTAATTTAATTTATTTTTCTTACTATTAGTTTTACTATAAAAATGGTAATGATAGGAGCGATTAGAAATTTAAAATCATAGATTACACAAAACAAATGGTTTTAATATTTATTGATGTATTTTGAATTAAAAATACACATATGCTATTATATACATAATTAGAAAAAAAAAATGACAGTTCATTTTAAAAGCAACATGCCACGAGTTAACATACTCGAAGGGATTAAATAAACGAAGGGGGGAGGGAGGTCCAATTATTCTTATAAATAAAATACCAGAAATGGTTGTTGTCTTAATGTTCTTAGTGATGTCATAATCAAATTAATCTGAAAGAAACCACTCTAGCATTCCCTTGAAGATATAGCAACTGACTTGATTATATTCTTCAACACAACAAGACAGTCCGGAAATGTATTTTTCATTGAGTTTAAAGCTGGCAGTGAACTTTTTCATTTCATTTTCACCATAAGTTATTTGCACATTTTGGGACCAGTTGTTCATATCTATTTATTTTATCAAGTTAACAATCTCCAAATCTTGTTCACTCAGCAGTCTCTTCTCAATTGATTGTTCAAATGCTTCGTAAAACATATCGGGATCTAAAGGGTCATTACTCTTGCATCCTTCCCTTTTTATAAAGAGGAGCTCCCACAAAATTAAAACTTTGTACTGCTTCTAGGTCCGTGGTATAGTAAATACCTGATACTGATTTTCTACTTTCAAATACAGAGACTGTTAATTTCCATCTTTCGTTTGCAAAGCCTAGGCCAGCATTTAGATGCTGTAAAGCCTCGCTCAACTCAGACAGTTCCTGTGACGCATCGCACATCAAGCCAAGATCTAAAATAAATATTGTATCCTTAATTTTATTCAGTGATACATCTTAGGATGAGAGAAAACAAGACTGCATGTTAGGGAACGTATCTGTCATTGTTGGGCACATAAACTATTGTTCATATAAGTAGCTAATTTTTAAATCAAACACTTCACTTATGTAAGTAATTGGTTTGCTAATCACGTTTTTATAAAGAGATATTTTCTGAATTTCATGTTTGCCTTAATAGAGGTGCCGTTCCACCGCGTTCCGTCAGAAGTTAATCACTGATTCTTATTATTATATATTACTTCTCCTTCATTGTTTTACTGATGACTGTACACAATCCAATTTCTCATTACTCCTTCTTAGCATCAGAACAAAACAGTTGAGTACACAACATTAGAAATTTTGAAAGAGTCAATAGACTTTTTTTTATTTACGGCACTCATCGTAGTAATTTGAAAGCAAGTCTACCAGTTATAAAAAAATAATACAATTTTTAGGTTTAAAATAAAGGATGTCAAAGTTAGTAATTAAACTGAACTTAGGTGGTGTGATATTCCTATGGCATTCCCATGAGTAATTTGAGAAGAGTTAGCAGTTTGAATGCTTGTTAGCGACTTGTGTGAATATTATAATCTAGAATGATAGTACAGTTGCATGTACGATTACTTCAGAGTGACTTTCTGAATACGATAACCCGGTTCATATCTGTAGCTTCAATGTGTTTAATTAATACATAATAACGCTTGGTGTGTTGAATACTCAGCTATAATTACTTATTACGACATAACTACCATGCAAAGGCTGGGCGAGGGTGTTGATGGTACTGTCCAGTCCAGTTCAGCAAAAACTTGACCATTTTATAGTTTACATATGTGGTATACCAAGCACAATCATCCTACACAATATTATACTCGGGGTTGCCTGATAACAAATCTCACTTTGCGTCTATTTCTTGTATTAAAATGAATCACGTATACGCTCTAAATTCAAAGTATTATCCAGCCCCATGGTGTGGTGGTAACTGCACCTGACTACGAATCTAGGAGCCCCGGGTTCGATCTCCAGCTAGTGTCTTTGGTATTTTTCTCTTAGGGGGAATAATCTCAACGTACACCGGGGGTTGGTAAATTAGGTGTACGTTATGTTTAAAATTCCCACTGGCCCACATCTTCATATTCACTATCATCACATCTTCTCATTGTGGGTACGTGTAGAAAATCTTCATAGGTGTACCCTGGGCAGCGCTCTTTGCCACCAGAGTGGCGAATACAGAATAGTACACACACACACACACAGGCATCTGAACTGGATGTAATATCCCTCCAGATAGTTATATCATACGCTAAAAAATAGTAAAAAAAATACAAATTGTATTAAAATAGAAAATGATCCATTATATACGTATTATGAGTGTTGAGAAAGTCACCTAGTTCCTTATGTCTTCATTCAACCTCAAGATAGAAATAATATTGTTTTGTTATATAGAATATGATGATATATAGCTATCTATAGTCCCGGGTATTTAGACATCCAAAATGATTTGACAAAGTACATTACTCAGCATTTAACTCCGAAAATGTTAATATTTAGGTAAGATATCAATCACAGGCATTACATAATTTAATTAAAATCCCACTGGGGTGAACCAGGGTCAATGGGGTTATAGTTAACCAGACCAACTATTCAAAAACAAAGGTGGTCTATAATTTTACTAACGAATCAATATATATAATAAAGATAAACATATTAAAACTGCTATCACAATGAATTAATTCGAATAACATTTTTATATCAAATCATACGACTGATAAGGTGGAATTAAGTTTTATTATTTAAATGTAATAAAATATAATGAGCTATATATCAAAGTTTAATCTAACAAACATCGTTGAGAGAAGATTATTTTGGCAATGCGTCCTAATATTCGTCCAGAATATTCACATTTAACTTCATTAATGGTATGGGGATAATGTAGATATCATTTAAAAGAAATGTACCAGAATTTGCGTGAAATGTCATTTAGGAAAAACATCCTTCAGCACACCCAGCAGAGAGCCCTTCCTCCCTGTTTCAGGAAAACCAGACTAAACTAGTTTGACGTTTAGTATACATTCCCACATATAAGAATGGGTAGGTTAAGTATGTTTGATGACTGTCAAATTGATCCAACAGATTAAGTATATTTATATATATATATATATATATGATAATGTGTCCAGGGAGAGCTACGTGAAACAGGTTACCTTGTTGAGGGTAGAAGAAATAAATGGTACGGCGCACCGCACAGAATTTCTCCAGCTTTATATACTAAAATAGATACGTACTAAAAACTCCTAAGATGTGTGAAACGAAATAGTAGGTATATACATTACATTGTTGTTGAAACTCTACACCAATATCATAAATGAAATAATTTACACTGTTACTTAATTAACTCTATGGCGTTAGGAACTAGGAACGCTGTTACAGAAAAATTGAGAAAAGAGAATCGTCTTTGTCCACCAAAGAGCCTAAGAATCAAATTAATTATCTAAGACCTGAATTAAAAAGTATATATATTTGCTTGTAGCTCAGAAATAATTCTGTTTTGTAAAATATATTTTGAATACAATATTTTTATCTTTATAGTACTACAATTATACAATTATAAACTATTTTGTATCTTAAATAGTTGAGGACAAATTATGAAAATGAGAAAATTTCCCTTAGGTAAAGTACCTACAAAATAATTTTCATGCCAAAATCAGAGTTTACTAAAATCGTAGGAGGAAATTTCGAGAAAATCGATTTTTTTTCTCGAATTTTTCCCCTTTAGTAAACTAATCTTATATTTAGGGTTAGATATCTAATTGCAAAAATCTCTTGGGGGGGTGGGGGGGGGCCTTATGAAAACCCCAGATATCAAATTTTAGCCCAATCGGTAAAATAGTTTCGGCTCTAGCCCAAAGTACGGACAGATAGCTTTGCGGAAACTACTTTTTAATTTCAAGGGGGTCATGAAACGTCGAAATTTATCAAAATATCAAGCTTGATGTGTTAGTTTTCTGCGATCACAATACTTTCTCTCTGATGTGTCAAGAGAAAGTAAAAAGTATCTAGACATGTTAAAAAGCAATATATTAGATTATAAATGAATATTTATCACCATAGATAATTTAATACTAAGAACGAGGCATTCTTAAGAAACAAAGGTAAAGTAAATTAACTTTAGAAATAAATAAGTCATCCAAAGTTCCCAGAATGCTTTGGTGTGATTGGTAAACTCACTACTAATTAATGCCCTTATTTTTCTTGTAATACTGAACTAATTATCGACCTTGTTTCTTCTTAGTACTCATTAGTATTAGTAGGTGGGTGGCAAAGGGGGTGACTTGGGGACCGTGCTTTAATGACAGCAGAGAAAGACTATTATATTTAATTAATCCTCTATGGCCTCGACCTGTATCCTGAGTATTACATACCCTAGTACTTTTAAAGTATGTTCACGCTGTTGGGGGTTGTAACTGTCTTTGTCTTAACTCCTGACGCCTCAACTCTCTCGACCCCCACAACTGGGGTCACTAGCTGCTGTAACCCTTTAAGTTTAAAAAGTGCACTTTATCTTCCCCTTAATAAAATAGCCCCCCCCCCTGCCCCGTCTAGCAGCAACTGTCTTTTGTCTACGTGTCACTGTAACTGTGACTGCTTCGAGCTCCTCCCCCCACCCCTCCTGCCCACTCACCCCACCAACTGCTGTAACTCAGTTTGCCTGTTAATTGCTTAACGCGATTACTCCAGCAAGGAAGTGTTAGTTGGGGGCTTGACGGCCATATAATGACGTCATGGGGAGGGAACTCCCACGCACTTAGGAACAATGTACAAGGGCCAGACGTGACTGTGTTACCTTACTACATGGCCGTGGTGCAGGAGTTATAGCTCCCCCCCTCCCCCAACCCCTTACTCTCCTATAGCTAACTGCAACCCTTAATTCCCACTGAGGGTTGAGATAAAATACTCTTTAAGTATCGTCTGGAGCAACTTCTCAAGCTAGGGCATCACTTTTGTTCTGGTCTGGTTTACCATTGATGGATTGCTTGGGGTTCGAATACCAGCCAGGTGTACTGAGGTGGTTTTATCTAAATAGTTTGCCACTTTCCCTACACGGAAATTCTGTTACTTGTTTCTTTAAATTCCTTCTTCAAACATCCATTTACCACTATTGTAAATATGTGGATATCCCAGACGGATGGATGGATGAGTTCAAACTTACAGGACTGTGCGCCGGCTGTATGGTGTTGATATCATTCACACGTTGAGTACCTGTTGGGATTCCAGTCAATATATCAGTATTCAAATTATTTTTAAAAAATCCAAGAAATTAGCCACTTAATAATTTTGTCTTTCTGTGATAAAACTGGAAGTTTGTTTGACATAATTTGAAGACTCCTTTTTAAAAATTATATTTCAAAAGTTTTCTTATAAGTCCTGAAGTCCAAAACCTTAGATCATTCGGTAGCATGTCTGTTTACTGAGCCGATGGTCCCAGGTTGAATGCATAGTATAGCAAAAAAAAAAACAAATCATTGGTGTTATGTGGCTTTCCCCTTTTACAGAGGTGAATTAACGGCCGGGGGCTGGGTGTTGTGTCTGTTCTAAATTTTAAGTTAAGTCGTGTGCTTATATAATTAGTCGGTTCATAAAGTACACCTTATAGGGCCTGAAAATATGGTATTGTTTTTCAAGTTTATTCCAAAAGGTCTTCATAATGAAATTTTGCTTGGGTTAAAGGACACATGTACAAGAATACATTATTTAAGGTCCTACCTAGGATCAGACCAGGTTTTCTGAACATCATTCACTATAATTACCACACACGCACTAAAAATCTGTCTTCTATGATGTTATGAGTTTTTATGGTCGAAGAGATATATCTCTGTTTGCCAATTAATTGGTTGTGGCATTCCTCTAGGTTGGTATCCTTATAGATAAAATGCAAATTCTAGATTATGTCAAAGTCCCACCCAAATCAATGTCAATACAAGCAATATAAAGTTGGTTTTTGAAACCTTACAATATTTTATGAAACTTTGTTTCCCTACCCTTTGACACTCGTTTGTTCCACGTGCTCGAGAAATATGACAGAAACTCTCTTGTTGATTCAGTGTCCAATATTGTGGACAATTCCTGGACTTTTAGTAACGTATTTATTTACCAAGTCTTAGTTTTATGCTAAAAAAAGTAGCTTTACATCTACCAGTTTATTTGGAAACTCTTCTCTAAAATGAAATTACAAATTTTAAAATTTTGCTTGGACAGGCTTTCTAAAGGTCTCTGATTCACGTTCATTATTCCTCGAGAAGAGGAAAGTTAAGTTAAACTTATAACTTATAAAGGTGTTATTGCACAAATAGCCACTCTTTTTTAAGAAGTAAGAATAAGTAAACAAACTCCAATTTAAAAAGATTATATACTCTAAACTTGAAATAATATACAAAAATACAATTCATCAAATAAATCATTGGTTTGAAATATAACTTGATTCCAAACATAACTACTTAAAAATATTCAAATTAAATTAAAATGACTATTCACTTCATTCAAAACACTTATTGGAGAATAAATTAGTATATAGCTATGTTAGTCTCTTTCAGTCAAATATTTCTATTTTTTAGAGAAAAACATGCAGATTGGAGAGTCTCGCAAATAAAATATTATTAAATCAACTCATTACAATACATTTAATTTGTTTTAAAAGGGATTTTTTTAACTTCCAAGCAAAAATTTGCATGTATAAAAATAATTTAATGACCTGCTAATTTAAATATAAATCACAATTGAGTAAATTAAAAATTCTAATATAAATGTTCGTAAGAAAATAAATTACTGATAGCTACGTTAGTAAATTATATTAGTAAATGTTTCAAGTGGGAGCCCTTCTCTTTTGATGAGACGGCTCTTACTTGGTTTGCGATACAGGTGTGGGGGTCATATTCCAATCATGGCAAATAAAATATACAATAGCCCCATGGCTTCTTTGGTGCTGACTGGCAGCTCACAGCTGACTTCTGACAATTAGGTATATACCTAAATTTTGACCGTCAGAAGTGACAGCTGCTAAAAACATGTTTTTGCAGATCATATGATTCGGCGTAGGGGCACATAATTTGGTCTGATAACTTTTCAAAGCTTTTAGCTGTCAGCTGTGAGCTGTCAGTCAGCACTAAAGAAGCGATGGGGCTACTGTAGTTGTTAAAATAGACTAAATATAGTCTAACTTATCACTTGAAATAACGAAGGCCCTCAGCATATATTTTGGAGATTCTGTTGCTTGTTACTTTTGAGATTGAAGACAAATTAGCAAAACCAAATGCTGGGACAGTATTTCTTAAACTTGAAATTATAATTTTTTACCCCCTCCTCCTTCTACCAACGTATGCACAGTATCAAATGTTTGTTTAAAAAAATATCCACATACGTAGTTATTATTGATCGATAGTAAACTTTATATCGTGAAACCATTCTTTCTGATATTCATGTTACATTTGAAAAGGCTAAAAATTAACTTACTTTAAGCATGAGACAATATCAGCTTAAGATCAGAAAAGCGTATCAGTAGATCTAGTCACTTTATAGAGTTTAATGTAGGTAAAGTAATCAAAAGTTCAACTGTGTATATTTTGCATTGTGCCATTTTATCATACTCTATATTTTTACTTTCTCGCTATCTTACAGGTAGAAAAAGTATTGTGATTGCCAAAATAATAGAACTCAAGATTTGGATGAACATGGACGTTTTATGACCCCCCGAATCCAAAAAAGGGGTTTTTGACTTTCCGTCCGTCTGTCTCTTTGTCTGTCTGTACCTCCAACTAGAGCCTAAACTATGTTACTGACCAGGCTAAAACTTGGTATCTAGTGTTTTCATAGGGTTGCCCCGAGGGGTTTTAGGAATTGGATATTTAACCCTAAAATTAAGGGTAGTTTACTGAAGGGCGAAAAGAGAAAAAGTCTATTTTATCAATCGGCTCTAACGATTTTGATTAAATTTCCTTTCTAAACATTTATAAATATTCCAAACAAAATGGCTTCTATCAATATTTCGGCAAAATGACTTTACGAGCTCCAGTCTTAAACATAAATTATCCTTTTTTATAATATCTCCTAAACTATTTGAGATAAGAAATTACTTATCATTACAAATAAATATGTATTTTATTAAACAAATATTTTATCAGAAGTATATTTTTATAAAACCAATAACTTTCAAGCTTTATATATATATAAACTATTCGAACACAAAAGGTAAAATTATTGCGACCACAAAAGAACATATAACCTGAAATGTTGATGGATGTCGTCTTAAGACCCTCCAAACCCTAAAAAGTGGTATTTGCAACGACGTATGTCTGTGTGTCTGTTTAAACTTGCTAGTGAAATTAAGAGTCGTTTAAAAAAGGACGAAAATAGAAAAATTGATTTTCTCAAAAAAGACTCTAGTGATTTTGATTAAAATTCGTATCTAGGTGTTGATTAAAATTATAAATAAACTGGCTTTTTTCATTTTACCATGAAAATGAATTTTAGGATACTTTATAGAAGCAGAAACTTCCGTATCTCCGCAACTATTTGAGATACTAAATAACTTATCATTGCAAAATTGTAGTACCAGTACTATTAAAAATAAAAACTTTTATATGAAATATATTTTTATAAATCCAACAGTTTCTGAGATATTGGCAAATATATTAATACTATTTTGTGAGCTTTAGTTGTAAAGCGATACTAAAGTTTTAATGCAATAGTTCTCCAATGCCATAGAGTAATTGAATATATGTATGTCTCTAAGCGTTTATGTTGTTTTTCCTTAACCATCTTAGGAGACATATTTGTACAACAATTATCTATATCCATTTTAGACACTATAGTAAATATTTACATACAAATGAGGACATTAATTCCTTAAAAACAAAATTATACAATTTAAAACTGGGACTAAAAAAAGTTTTACATAAGTATAGTGAAATTTATGCTTGAGTTTGCTAGTGTATATTATTTCGCTTCACATATATTACGAGTATTGAGTAAATATCTCCAATTTCAAACAATAGAGCGAGAAAGTCCGTGCGGAGTTATGTACCATTTATTTGAAAATATGCTTCACCTACCTCAACTCTATGAAATATAGTATTTTAAGAAAACCATGGTGGCACTAGTTTCAATAGGTACTTAGTAGACCACAATACATCCCCTGACACATAAATGTATTAAATATAGTAGTACATCTAGCTAAAGGCGAGAGTATATTGAATGTGTATTTATTATGGTAATCATGTATATTGTTATGTCACAGAACTGGCTACACAATTGTCTGTGTAAGGGAGCGTCAATATGTTACAGAACCAGTTATCTAAGTGTATGTGTAAGATAACGTCAGTATATTACTCAACCAGCTTTACAAGTGTGTTTGTGAGATACCATCATTATATTACTCAACCAGCTATACAAGTGTGTTTGTGAGATACCGTCAGTATGTTACTCAACCAGCTATACAAGTGTGTTTGTGAGAT
>CABFOW010007630.1:0-15767 GCA_902141385.1 Timema californicum | reverse complement strand
AGTGTAGCAGACGATAAACTTGAGCGTCACTCTTTGGTAGTTAGTAATGTGTATGTCCATCCAGTTATATTATAGAGATCAATGAATGGTGCCTGATGAGTCCCCTCCCACCTCGCGTGGCACAGCTATAGGGGCTAGTTTAGCAACTATACTCTAGGGCTGCTTCATAGAGCTGCGGGGTGATAGAAAGGGGTTAGGAGGGATGGCCACGTCATCGCTACAATCGGAAAGCTAAGGCTTTGCTACTCCCACATAAGTCAGCTTTTAAAGAAACCTAAAAATACTATTGAATTTTATTTGGAGTGCAACCGAAATGTTTTTCCATTCATAAACATATTGCTAAAGATTGTTACTTGGGAAAGAGTCATAGACATTTTAGCTGCATCTCCACGGCAATTGGACTTGCAACTACAGTAATTAAGTAACTGAACTTTACAACTATTGTTTATTCGTATGTAATTATTATTCCTTCATTGTGCATTTATAGTTCTGTTGTATTATTATGTGTGTAAAATCTTATATTTATTTTTTATTTTACTAGTGTAAATACATCTTTGTTGAAAAATAAGATGTAATAACACTAAACTAGTGGCTGTTAAATTCCATCATGAATATTTATGCATGAAATTTAAAGTAAGGTTAAAATATATAAACCTAAGCCCCCATTCCCATACAAGGTTTATAGTTACGCTACTGCTCCCTGCACTTTCTAAGTCAAACATATTTTCAAAACACCATCCTAAAACAAATTTATATTTTGTGCTTATGGGAAATGCAGGGTGAAAAGCCCTGACGTCACTGCTCATAGCAGACATGTCTCATAACATCGTAAACACTCCGCCAAGCTGACCTCTTTCAGACGTCAGGGAAAATGCCTATTATAACATAGAAGTGGTAGATGAAGTGGGAGAATGATCATCATCAGGGAAAACACGTTTTATCACGTTGATAACTCCCCCTAACCTGCCCTCCCTTTTTTTATATTCGGATTGACGTCACCGGAGAAAACCCACCCGAGTAGGCATTTGAGTGATCTTAAAGTAGGTCGCAGAGTCATTATTTTGATAAAAATCATAATTTTCTGACAACGGTTATTTTGTCGTATTTTTCAGCTTTCATTAATATTTTCCAATTTTGGTAGTTTCGAAATCATACCGTATCAAAAGTAGCAAAAAAATATATATATATATATATATATATATAGTATTTATGTAATATATATATATATATATATATAGTATTTATGTTTTTATAAGCAAACAAATGTCTAAACTCAATAGGGTGAATATTACAATTCAAACTTTGTATAACTTATGTGTAAACCTTGTTTCTAATTTTATACATGAATAATAACTAACTAGATCTCTATGATCGTGGATCATAATGTGATGAAATTAAAACAAAATGGTTTGAAAAATAGGTCATTGTTATTAGTGCTGTATTCTAGTGACAAAGTTTGGATCTACATTAGACACGGGTTTTGTGTTTTAGCTCTTGTACCTGCCGTTTGACTACTCTACTATAGCTGTGGTTAAATAAATTGCCGCCAGAATGTACTGGCATCATAATATTGTTAGCTTTAATTATTTATTCTGGATAAACTTGCTCCGTCTAAAATGTCTTTTTTTGTTTGACGTTTGGATGTTTTGCTTTTATTTTGGGGCGTACTTCCTGAATGATCTTAATTTTAGTGAACATTATTAAACTAGTGTTTCATGTATTTGAACCGTCCATTGTTTAAATTGGTTAAAGTTTGTTCAATTAGTGGTATTTTCCGGATAATATGTTTGTTTACTTTCGAATGTCAAATGCACAGTGTTAAAAAGCACATGGCCTCATAAACTCATGTGGTAAGATTGCTATCCATTGTAGTCTATTTTGTTTTTATGTGTTCGCTCACTTAATTGGGTATATGTTTATAAGTGTTGCTTTTTAAATTTTAATTCTGCTTGATTTTAAGTCAAATTTGTGTGTTAAGGTCTAATTCTTGTGATATTGGATGCTTCTATATTTGTACTAAAATGCAACTCCTTTTCCTGTCTAAATGAATAGAACACACATTTGTTTTAGTTTAATTGGGTAAAAACTTAGGTGATATGAGATGATTATTTTAGGTATGTATAATAATTTGCTACAATTTGTAGTAACAAATTTTAGTTTGCTTGTATCTGTTATTCTAAAATGTTCTATGCTGAAGTATTAAGAATACAAACAAAATATAAAACACAACTCAAACAATAATATAATAATTCTAAAACTAACTTATTCAAAATAGCCTCTGCAAGATAATTATTATTTTATTATTTTCAGGTTGCATTTTGACCAACTCACCTGTGGTAAGTAAATAACATATGTAACACATTTCAAAATAGCTTGGAAAATCTTAAGTGGGTAATGTTGCTACTCTTATCCAAAGGCTTTTTAATTATTTTTATGGGGACCTTTTTTTCAAATCTGACAATTATTTATTTTGAGCTAGGTTCTGCACAGATGCAGGGGTGCAGAATATGTTCAAAGATCCAATATTTCCCCAGAATATAACATTGAAAAAAATCCTCAAAAATCATAGTGCTCAAAAAAAAACATTGAATTTTTTTATAGAGGCTGAAAAGAATAAGGATTATTACCTACTACATAGTTTGGAAAAATCAAATTCAAACATATTTTTAATCATAGTTATTTTTATAGTACCTACTTTATAAACAAATTAGTTTTCTCCCATCTGATTCTGTGCATTACATATTGTTATTAATTATTCATTGTTACCAGTAGGCTTACCAGTACCAACATTTAATTTTACATCTGGGTAGTAAGAGGCAATGGAGTGTGATTCCGGGTGTCCTTGGTTTAATTGTTGATTTTTATAGACCTTTCATTTTTTCGTAGACTCGCCACTACGGCAAGGTCTATCACTATCAACCACATTAGGGGAACACTATCACTATTTACGACTATGAGTTTTCCCTGATTACATAATTTATGTTTTACAAAACTTGCAATACTCCCTTAATCCTTACTTGTAGGTTTTTCTTGGGGATGTTTATTAGATACGTAACATCCGAGTTTATCATGTCTGCCACACCATTCACAATAAGTACAGTTGACATGATAAACATTTGTTTCACTAAACCATCTAAAATTTTATAAACATTTATTTATTGTACAATGTACAAACCCTAATAGGTTCACTAAATACATTTTCATGGCTACACAATTGTTAAAACATGTCACGAGTTTAAATAAACTGTGAGCACATCACCGTGTAATTAGGCAGTGATGTAACGGGTGACTGAATTCAAACTAAAACCAAACATTGTTCACCCTTCCCTACCCTTCCCCCGCCTGCCCGCTATAGCTACCAAACACCCGCGGTAGGGTAGGTTACTGATGACTCATCACACCATTAGCCAGGTCGAATTATTATATTTTTTCTTGGCCCCTTATCTCAACCTCTGACTTCTTATCTAGAGCTCTGACATAGTAACCAAAATGTTTAGTAAGACGTGGTGCTAAAAAAAACAAGACTTGCTACTACCTATTTTTTTTAACATAAATTTGAAATTTTTTTTTGCAGAAAAGGTTTGAGTGTTAAGCCTCATCTACATAGTCCGTAATCTTCACATCTTTAGGTCCTTAATGGCTCTTAGAAATGGAAAACTCATTTATACATTCCGTATCCTTACTCATGTGACCGTGCAAACCGAGGAGCTAGTCGGAGGCTATGCCCAATTAAACTCATAGAAAGAAAATTGTCTAAAGCAAGACTCAAGCAGATGTGAACTGTGAAGAAGCAATTATTAAGAATACTAACAGGAAGTTTAACTTATAAAACTGACACCACTCTTTCTTAGAACTTGGGCTTTCTCATAAAACAGTTTCTGAGGTTTTTAAATATTCTGGAAATAGCTCCATCCATAAAACTTTCTTTTCATTTTGTATTTGTTTCCTTTCGCTGCCATTGGTGCTTCATTTTGATGCGCGCACACATATTTACTTTGTAATGGTTGGTAGTCCTTAGCAGTTTGTATTGACTAGTCGTTAGAAAGTGAAAGCTGAGTCAAAGATCAGGACTTGGTAGACAGAGCACTCTGTTAGTGTGAAGTATTACACTCCTGATGAATAAGGAGTCTGTATACAGGCCTTGACGCTTTAAATCTGGTGTTCAAGTCACTTTCATAATTGTTGATACTCTGTGTGCATAAAACAAAAACTGAGTACACCAACCTTACTTGCTATATTTCCTCAAATAACGACCAATCACCACATTTAATAATTTCAATTAGTGTTTCTACAACCTCTCTAACAAGATGACTGACTGCCTTGTCCGCTGTTGATGTTGATTCATTACAATCTCAGTGGGCTGCAAGTTTCACCAGATTTACAGTATTAGTATTATTTCTTCTTTTAAAGGCAACAATCTAAAGGTTTGTTTGGTGGGATTTAAATCCACCTGGAAATGGGTGTGCACTCAGAGATTCAACTGGTTAGCAGTTTTGTCGGGAAAGGTATTTTCACACACCTTCCATGGTTCTTTTACAAACTACAATCAATATGGGACTGACAGCTTTACTTTCCCTCCGTAGTAAGTTCTGCTACAGATTTTTATCGCTCAAGAAATATTTGTTGACTTCAGCCGGGTTTGAACCCATAAACATCGGGTCCTGAGGCGAGCACCTTACCCCGAGACCACCGAGCTCGGCTAGGCTAGTATTAATAATGGTGATAACATAAACTTCTCAAGGTGATATTCCCCTTACCACCTCCTAGCTTCCTCAGGGGTGAGGATGAAGAGATGGCAGCACCAGTTTATGTGCGACTGTAGACTGTAGCGTGTCTCACTGCACTACTAGACCTGCCCCTATAAGACATTTTAATAACTAACATACTGTAGTATTGTTGTATAGAAAAATGTAACGTTACCCAGATCTAATAATTTCACAGTAGACTTACTCTTTTTCATTTTGTTTCTAAAACACTCTTTAAAACTCGTTTTGTTTTGTGATGACTTTTGTTATTCAAGTTTCAAAACAATAATTTGTGACCTTACTTTATGAACTAGTGATTGCTACAATCTTGACAGTACACTACATTTGTTTAATACAAACACGAGATTAGCATCAGTATACACCCAACAAATATATATACACTTATGGAGCTCACTTTTTTATTTAAATTCAATATAAATGTTACAAGTTAAAATACAAAGTTTACAAAATTAAAATATCTGTTTTTGAGAAAGCTTGAAAATCCTAATAAACAATTTTATTTACCTTCAAAATATAAACAATTATGAATTATTATTAATATAAACCTAGCGAAAAAATCCATCATATCAAAAGTTAAAATTGTCCAGAGAAAGCTGTAAAAAAAAATCCAATAATGGATTGGTTGAGTTTAGTGACTGTATATTAAAGAAATCATAGCTAATATTAGAAATAATTATATTAATTTTTTGTTAGATTAAATTTAGACATTTATTGAAATCCTGTTTAGTAAATAGATTGATTAGGCTAACTAACAGCTTGTGTCTTGTATTATATGTCAACACCTTAAATACACTTTTAGTAACATTAAATAGCATGGAACAGTCAATGCACAATATTTTAATTTGTGTATGCCTTTCTCAATAACGTTCACAGCAAATAAATGTGAATTGTGTTGGTATTATGTCTGTAGGCTAGGCACCATTACATACATGTTGCTACATCTTGCATGTGTTTTTTTGTCCAAGCAGTCTGACTCGTTTTTGCATGTTTAAACGGCACCAAATCTTAATGATATTAGAACGTTCATCATCAGGCCGCCCACATTTTGATAGTTCCTCAGTATACAATCCTGAGCTAACTATGGCAATCACAAATCAATCATGGCAATTTATAAACATTTGAGACAAAATATTACCTGGTTCACCAAATGGGTACACAAACAAACACACTCAATTATAACGCAAGTTACCCAAGTATAGTAATAAAATAAGATAAACAAACTAATAGCTACAGTTAAAGAAATATTTAGGATAAAAGAACATCGCAGTTCATCAAACAGCGTAAATAAGGAATATCCTCTGTTACAGAAACATATTGAATAATAAAAGCATGATGGTTTTCCAAAGAGCATCATGTTCACTTCACATTGCTATGCCACCAGAATTTGTTAATTTTAATTGCTATGTCTGTCCTGGTTAGGCGCCAATTTATCTTTTGACTTTTAGCTTTGTTATCAAAATGCTAATGGATCCTCTTTATGATAATCTTTAGTTTTTGTATTTGCTTATTTTTTAATTTTTCTCATCTGTTAATAAAAGAGTATAAATCTTCTACTATATTGAAACAAAGGTTATTGTGGGGTAGTCCTTTAACACACTTGGCAAATTTAAATTTTCTTCTATGCCGAAAAGAAGATTTTATAATAATTTTGGAAATATTTTATATTTCTACCCTGCCACCATACTCATTATCTAAAGTTGTCAGGTTCTAACTGCCTGCCAAATCAAAATTTTCTACCACACCTTAAAGTGTTTTTTTTTCTGTCTCCTCCACCCCTGTTTCCCAAAGTCACAATTAAAAATTTAACAATTTTAGTCCTTAATATTATTTTGAAGTTGTCTTTTTACCCGTCTGCTGAAGTTTAGTTTTCTACCAGATTGGAAAGTAGTTGTTTGATATTAATTTTTGAGATTTTGAAACCCCCACCCCCTTTTCTTTAATTCAATTTTAGAAATTTCAAATGTTAAGATTTATTTGATAATCGGTTGTCTTTACTTTTCTGCCAAATTTTTTATTTTATACAGTTTTTTTTAATTTAGCATCCCCTTCACCCCCCCCTTCCTCCTTTATTTCCCGGAGCCCACTTTTAAAATTTGAAATTTTCCGATCTTAAATCTTTCTGGCAATATGTGAAAATCCCGGCACCCTCCTGCTAAGCAAAATTTCAAATTTTTATACCCAGGGGTTGCAGAAATATGATAAGTCCCACACATTTATTCCCCTTTCTGTCCTCCAAGGGGATGCAATTTGAAAAGTCTTAAAAAGATCTCACCCAATTCATGAAATAATCCTTCATTTTAAAGTTCAAGGTTCTATGTCTGCTGCTTTAAAAGGTACATCACTGAATTTTGAAAAATTTAACCCCCCTTCCTATCCTTAGAGGTCAAATTTCAAATTTTAAGACTTGTTTGGTTATCTGGAGCTATCCTTATACCTGCCTGGCAAATATAGATTTTATGTAACACTTTGTAGCTATTTTTATGTTTAACCACCCCTTCCCCACCAGTTTTCCTGTAGTTCTATCTAAAAATGTAAGGTTTTTAGACTTTTTATTGAATATTTGACATGGTCCCTTTACCTTCCTCCCAAATTTTAATTTTCTACTTGATCTCTTTTTTTATTATAGTCTCCCCCAATCCCCGAAGCCCCAATTTGAAATTTATTGTTTTTAGATTTTCCTGTATATATGGGGCAATCCCCCTGCCTTCCTCCCAAATTTTAATTTTCTACTTGATCTTTTTTTTTTATTATAGTCTCCCCCAATCCCCGAAGCCCCAATTTGAAATTTCTTGTTTTTAGATTTTCCTGTTTATATGAGGTCCTGCCAAATTTTAATTATCTACTTCTTCTATTTTTTTTATTATAGTCTCCCTCAATCCCCAAAGCCCCAATTTGAAATTTTCTGTTTTTAGATTTTCAGGCTTCCTGCCAAACTTTAGTTTTCCAGTTAATTATTAATTAATTAATTTGGAAATGTTTTTTTACGGACAGCTTATAAATAAAGAGATAGTAATACATCAACAATGTTTTAGTCCATTTAATTAAAGGCTAGGCAACATTACGTACATGCACTTGTGTGTTTTTATTAGAGCTATTGGGACATTGTGTTTTAGTAATTTGTCAAGCAGTGTGCAAACAAAATGTTGATAATGAATCTGATAAGTGTGATTGATAATCTGGCTAGAAGGGTTAGTGGAGGCAGTACACACTGCAATGACTAGTAAGTGTTGCAGTTCCCGGACAAAACTCGAACTTACAAGGTATGTGATGGTCTATTTATGTTCACATTTATGAGTGAAAACCAAACCACATTTGTACATAATAGTTTTACTCTAACACTTTAAAATAATTGCTGTCACCTTTATTTTGCTTGGACCTGCTCACAATGCCCCATTTTCTCATGTTTGTAAATGTTTTATTTAGTTACATCCTGTTACATTATCTCTTAGGTCACGTAACTTGTTTATTTTTTATTTTACAAACATGAATATGCCCATTTTAGACGAAGGCTATTGTGAGATATCTGACTGAAACCAAACATTTCTGTTGCCAAATTGATTTAAGAGAGATCCTTCAATTGAACACAATGATAGCTTATAATAATAAAGATGAAGGTACCGTCCTCCCCTGAAATTAAACATATCAAATATTATAAGCCTATATACAGGGTGAGGCATTTAAATAGAGACACCACAATATCCTGAAAACCAATGTTTTTTTGCTTTTTAGGGGAAAAGAGGTCCACACACGAGCTATTTTTGATTTTGTGGACTTTTTTAATTCTATTTCTAGCTCAACTTTGTTTTTTTAAATAAAAACCTATAATTTTATTAAACAAAAAAAATTGCCCGAATTTTTTATTTGACATCAATTTTTGAAGCTATTTAAACTTATATATTTATATAACAATTTTTATTAAATAACTTTTTATTTTTATTATGCTATTCTTTATTGCGTTAAGTACAATATTATTTATAAAATTAATTTAATGAATGCTCAAAATAATTATCACTAACTTTGATACACTTTTAAATCAGCTTTATAAAATATTGGAACATAAGTGTAGTAAGAATAGTTAATTGCCAACAAAACGTGAGGGCGTTTGTCGCCGGTGTAATCAACCGGAGCATTCTCACTTCTACACACATTTGTCTTCTCTCTGTACAATTTATTGCTGATTTTATCGCGAGTTAAATATGGAAATATTAACTGATGCAGAAAAACTCGAAATGCTTTTCATTTATGGTGAATCTAGACGAACCGTCAACGAAGCAATTTATTTGTACGTTCAAATATTCCCCGAGAAAAATACTCCATTTTCCTGTTGTAAACCAGTTTTAAGAAGATGAACGTGTGATTCGAACAAGAGAAAATGTCACAAAATTGTTAATGGAGAAAATAACTAAATCTTAAGGGCTTGCTGCACTCGCCAATGATCTTCATGTAAGTTCTCAACACATTTCTCGCGCGTTGGAATATCTCAGAGAAGGGTTCTTAGAATACCAAAGCGTAATGAATTACATCGATACTACGTATCATTAAACTGAGATCTTCATGGACATTGCTTTGAAAATCGAATTAGGGTTTGTTAATGGGCAAGAGAAAAACGAATTAACAATAACGTCTCTCTTTAGGCCCCCTACTTTCTACTTTACAATAAATTAGGTTTTACAAGTCACAGGGTAGTTAATAGGCGCAACATTCATTACTGTTCTCTCGACAATCCACGCCTTTGGACTGTGAACGCCTGGCGTGGAATTATTGGTGACAAATTAGTAGAGATATCGAAACTTCCTGAATGAACAATTACAACAACTTGATGAAGTAAATGTGTACGTCAGACTTAACATATGGCTTCAGAATGATGGCTGCCCGGTCCATTTTTCACGTATTGTAAGACAACTATTATAGCGGGAATACAATGGTCGTTGGTCCAGTTCTCTGACCAGCTAAATCGCTTTGTTATGGAGTTATCTTAAGATAGTGTATCAACCACTACAGACAACATGAAGGAACGCATCACAAATATTGATATGGAGACTTGACTACGTGCACACCAATCTTTTATAAAGAAAAGTGAAAAGTGCATAATTTTGAATATTTATCAAAGTAGTTTTATAAATAACATTGTACTTAACCTAACAACGATAAATACAATGCAATAAAATGTTATTGAATAAAAAATACATGTTAAACTATCTTTGGCGTATTAATACATGAGAACGTATGGACTTGGTTCTGGCTGGTCCCTGGCCTAGCTCTATTGAAATCACAAAGGTGTGACTAGAACTCATTTGATGTTGATATCCAAATTATTGAAGACGCTATCCGAGGAGGAATTTGTTTTCTGGCTAATTGTCTATACAGGCCTTCGTTCAATCGTTCGAAACCCGAGTCTTAGCTCGTTTATCTTGACGTGAATGGACTTCACTCATTTTCGATATTTGAGGTATTCCTATTTGATTTATCTCGGAATGTGTTAAAAAGTAGTTAAATACACAGCATGAACAACAAATGTAGACAGTGTTAGCCTAGCTTTGTAACGTTACTGTACCATGGGACCACATCACATAAAATCAGAAAAACATAAAGAGGAGAGAGTATGAAATCTCGGGAAGTATCAAACGCCAGGCATTAGTAATCACTGTTGAATTGGCAAAAGACATGGGAAGATGCAGTTAGGTTACCATTTGCAAAAGCTGACTCGAGGATTTATTGTGACGTGCAACAATGTTCTGACCGAAAAAGAACGAACCTTAAGAAAAATAATCCGGCCACAATGGCAGTGTTTTCATGTTTAAAGTTCAGAATACAATAGCACCGCTTTGATTAATAATGGAACCATTTATTTACTGTATGGGAATAAGATTAAACATCACTGTGTGCTCACCATAATATGTTAGTAACCTAATGTTGGCGTATAAATTGTTGTGTATCTAGAAGTGTGCTATTTTTTTAATGAATACTAATTCGACTAGTATTTACCTAAATAATAACATCGCTTTTTGAGAAAAATAAAACCATTTCCCCCCTATAAATAAACCCACCTTTTGCATATCTATATCCTTAAGGTATTCTGTTTTGAACAGTCTCCTTGGATGACCAAGTGCGTCACCTTAAATGTGAAGATGAGGAGTAAGGCCAGCAACCAGTTAGAAAATAGGTTTTTTAAAGTGACGGATAGCGGTGGCTGCCTCGTCTCCAACAGGAGAGTGCACCGTACGATAAAGATCGTTATACAATGGGTGCAGGTAGCCTAATCATACGCAACCTCAACTTTAAGAACAGTATGAACCTATAGGAAAGCCTGTTCATCATCGCGGTACAACCCAAAGGCACTTATTTAGATAAACCGATCTATGCCGGATTCGCCATTCTGGAAATGTCAAAGATTGTCTTGTACGGATTACATTGCTAGGAGATGGTTCCTGCCTTTCCACCAGGCACACTTAATCTCCAGTGCTCGGCCCCAGATTCGTTCCTGTACGAGATGACTATCGAGGATACGTAACAGCGACTATGCACACTAGCCAAATACTATATAGACACTAAACTACGACCCAGAAAATGTTTAAAGTGGTACTCAGAAAACTAGAGGACGATACATGAGGAAGGATCATCACTGAGTATTTGACCTTAGACCTAAACTCTACTTTCTTTAGGTTCTAGGAGGTAGGGCATGCAGCACGAATGGGAGAATCTAGAATCTTTTTCGGAGTAGTGACTGGCAAAGAAAGTGGGAAGAGACGCAGATGAGAGGATAACATTATAATGAACTTGAAAAAGATAGGGTGTAATGAGGTGGACTGGATATAACTAGCTCGCGATAGGGTGTTAGCTCAAGATAGGAATAGGTGGCGTACTTTTGTAAGAGCGCAATGCACTTTCGAGTTCCTAATGCCATAAAGTAATTAAGCAAGCTGGCTGCCAAGAGATGATTTATATTAATTCAACAATTGACGAGGTCAGATAAAAATATCTAACCATATATTGATGTTTCTCTCGCATTTTATGGTGTGTGTGATGTATCTATATTATCAAAAATATCGAGCTGTCACGACATGATTTTACATCAATTAATCTTCCACAAACGTATCTAGAAATCGACGAAATGAGGGAAAAAAATTACCGGTGATAAATATATTCCTAAATAGTAGTGAATTATCATTTCCTCAGAGAATGCAAACGGATTGATAGCATTGCTCCACGCATCTCTTCCCATACTTCAGTTGGTATTGCTCGCGAGACTCTTGGTGCAACATCAGCATCTTGTGGGTGGGTCTGTCTAAGCATTCTCGTACACCTTATATAGTGAGCAGCTCGATCATTTGGCTTCATCCCTTTCAGCAACATTATTCAGAAAATTACGGTGTATTATTGCTCAGCGAGCTGGGCGGGAAAAAGGTTGTGACAAAGAAACTTACCATATTGGTGATGGGTCAAGCATACCAAGTGAGAAGTCTGAAGACAATAAAAACGTGGTTTGGAAGTGGACTTCAAGTTGATATAAACGGGAAGTAGAACGTGTTTCTCCTAAGCCGTTTTGAGAACGGGACCGACGCCCAGTTTTCTGTCTTCATGGAGGAGGACTTGATGTTGGTCTATAAGGTACTCGCCTCTCCAATCACCCCTATACCCATATTATCATATTAGGATCTGTATATTATGTTATTCATATACCTTGTGTATCTCGACGTTAATAGACTTCATTCCCTCAACATTCTCACATTTATTTCATATGGGTAGTTTAGATGGCTCGCTATTTCTCCAGAGTCCAGTTTCTGCAAGCTGTCCCGGGTTAGTGCCTCTAAACACTTCCTTGACAGACGATAAATCAGTGGTTTCCAACCTTTTACGGAGTACGACCCCATTTTTTGCCTCTAAGATCATTGCGACCCCTTGCGTTTAGATCCTATATTTTTAATAGATATAAAATGATTATATAACTATTATCAAATGGATCACTCACTTTTAATAAACAATTTTTTTTAAAGGTGTATAGAAAGCATAAACAATGTCAAAAGAAACTAAACATCAGGTGCACATTCAATCGGACTTTTGAGCCTGCATTGATGCATGGGGCGTGTTTAAACTATTAAGTATTTCAAATATATCAGCAAGATAGGCTAATTTTCACAATGAGCTGTTCTTATTTTTATTCTCGGGATAGATACTGTCTTTGAGGTAAATAATAATTTCATCCTTGAGCACCTTCAAGCAATTTTCTGCGTGACAACCAGCGTGTAGCAGAGTAGTATAAGAGAGCACTGTATTCAGTCCCTGTTCCCTCTCATAAAGCACTATTTTAATGATGAAACTAAAGACTAGTTCTGTAATCATGTTTTTTTATGCACGTGACTCCTTGTGGATCATACAGTGAGTAAAGATGGCAATGGGAGCCTTTCCTTTCACGAGAGCTTGTAAATCACTTCTTTCTCCAGACATGGCAGGAGCACCATCACTGCACATCCCAACACAATTTTCCCACTTCATCTCACTTGCTGTCAAAAAATCATCTATAATCTTGAAAAGTCCTGGCTCTTCTCGGGATTGGCTCGCAGAACAATATGTCCTCTTTGACAGATATGTTATTGATGAATCTAACATGAGCTATAAGATGGGCATCCTTCACTGAGTCAGTGGCTTCGTCGACTTGTTATGCAAATGTTGACAATTCAAAGCTTTGGTCACCTGTTCTTGTAGGTCTTGCGCGATGTCGGATATCCGTCTTCCCACTGTGTTATCTGTAGATCTGTACATCTATAGATGCTCTGTCAAACATTATTCCAGTGATTTCGACAACAGGCAAAACGAATATAGCTCCAACAGAATGAGGCTTCTTACATTTTGCTACCATGTACGAAACTTTGTATGATGCCGGAATTCCCTTGGTAGGAAAACTTGTCAGTTTTATCATCGATGTGGTATGTCAAAAATATTATCGCATGGTTTTCCTGCATGCTGGCTGTGTTTTGATTCCAGGTGTCGCTGCAGCTTGTTTGGTTTCATACTTTCTGAAGATAAAACAGACACACAAGGGTCTCTCCTCGCCATATTTTTCAACACTAGTGAACCTGAACGACAAACATTCTTCAATATACTTTCTTAATTTTACTTTATTATAAGTTTCTCCCCTGCTGCTTCCGTTTAGGAATTTATCCATTTTATTATTAATTATGATGTAATTCATATGCACTTTCGTGAAATAAGACGGGAAACTTATGTAAACACACACGAATGAAAATATCACAAGCTTGCCAGATAAACACACACTACGCACGACCAATCAGGCAAGCAGGCTGATAACACTAGGTCTTTATACGAACGCGAACAAGAGCTCACATCAGATGGCAGTGCTACTCACCCAAATATGAGGCCGCTGAAACTGTGTCGGTAAACATGCAGTCGGAGTAAGTTAACCAAAATATTCTGTTTCTATTTGAATTTTGATCTTTACTATATTCATCAAAATCTCGTAAAAGAGTAACTACAATATAAGGCTATAATTTTCACAAAACTTGCGACCCCTTCGGATTAACGTCGCAGCTCCCAGGTTGCAAATCACTGCGATAAACAGTTAAAAATATATTACAATCATATAAGTGACTGATATTATTGACCAAACCATTCTGTAAGTTCGACGGACTGAAGGAATGACCCTAGATGGTATTCTTCTTCCTCGCCGACGAACATTTCCCCCATGATCACGACTGAAAGTGCGGTGAACGCTACGACTCGCCATTGCTGTCTGGATGTCAAATTGAGTTGCTCGAAAGATAAGTGATAGGTGTTGAGTAGGCTTCTAGAAACACAACTCAACTCGAGTAAATAAACAAAATACTCTGTCTTGTTGGCGAGAGAAAGTGGTTAGCAGTTTACAGCACATTGCCCTCCATTAATTGCAAACACAAGGATTTTTGGTATTTTGAGCTTTGCTTGTGAATTTACCTGCCGTTAGGTACTATTAAGATATTATTTCTCAAACTAACAGTTTAAATGAAAGAAAAGATAATTGTGTACTTTATATCGACACCTCTGAGAGACAGATTATTATCGTAAAAAAATCCGACCTAAAATGCTGATAAAATGTTGAAGTTTCATGACATGATACTCTAAAAAAAAGTGTTTTCTCACAATGCCATCTGCCCATGTGTTCCTCGGGATAGAGCCGATACTATTTTACCGATTGTGCTAAAACTTGGTGTCGAGGGTTTTTTGTAATTATGTATCCCTCTGATTTTGATTCTTATGCTCTTTGGTGAACAAAGATGTTTCTCCTTTCTCAGTTTTCCTGTAACAGTGTTCCTAGTTCCATAGAAGAAGTAACAGTGTATATTATTTCATTCATGATCTTTGCTCTTGTGTTTGTACAACAATGTATGAACCTATCATCTCGTTTAACAAATCCTAGGATTTCTTAGTAAATGTCTTTTAAAGATAAAAACGAGGGAAATTCTATGCGGTGCGCCGTAATATTTATTAGGTAATACCATAGAAAACATGTGACTGAGTGGGGAGGTGTTCCCTGTTCCCTGTTACTGTCACTGAGTGGTGAGGTGTTCCCTGTTCCCTCTTACTGTCACTGAGTGGTGAGGTGTTCCCTGTTACTGTCACTGAGTCGTGAGGTGTTCCCTGTTCCCTCTTACTGTCACTGAGTGGTGAGGTGTTCCCTGTTCCCTCATACTGTCACTGAGTGGTGAGGTGTTCCCTGTTACTGTCACAGAGGGGTGAGGTGTTCCCTGTTACTGCCACTGAGTGGTGAGGTGTTCCCTGTTCCCTCTTACTGTCACTGGGTGGTGAGGTGTTCCCTGTTACTGTCACTGAGTGGTGAGGTGTTCCCTGTTTCCTCTTACTGTCACTGAGTGGTGAGGTGTTCCCTGTTACTGTCACTGAGTGATGAGGTGTTCCCTCTTACTGTCACTGAGTGGTGAGGTGTTCCCTGTTCCCTCCTACTGACACTGAGTGGTGAGGTGTTCCCTGTTACTGTCACTGAGTGGTGAG
>CABFOW010007629.1:12633-22799 GCA_902141385.1 Timema californicum | reverse complement strand
ATAGGAGGTTGTCTGTATGTAGACTATTAGCCTCTCAGGGTACAACATAGGAGGTTGTCTGTATGTAGACTATTAGCCTCTCAGGGTACAGGTTGTCTACACGTCATGCCAGCAATGAGATAATGTGATGATAGTGGTTATGGAGGAGTGGGCCAGTGGGAATCTTAACTTAACTTAAGCCTAATTAACCAAACTTTGATGACCGTTGAGATAATTCCTCTTAAGAGAAAAATAGCCAAGGTAGTAGCCGGAATAAGGAACTCGTGATCCCTAGATTTGTAGCTAGGAGCACTGATCACTGCATCACAGGCCGAATAACGATGGTATGTAACCCTATAGCAGGGGTTGGCAGCTTTTTGTGCCTTTTTCGACTTACAAGCTTATCAAAGATCCGGCGATCACCCAATCTTTCTCCGCTCTACTTTTTCCTTAAATTTTTAAATTACTATAAAGCCACATGCCTGACTCACTAACTCACTGACATTAATGTTCATCCACTTCCAAATGAGCTAGAAACTTGAAATTTGGCAAACTTATAGCTTCTAGCCTGTAACCTACTGGAAAATTCCAAAAGCTAAAAAATCTAGTTTTTAACCCCCCAAAAAAATTCAAAATAGCGGAGCAACTTTAAAGACCCTTCTTTGGAGGTCTCTTGTGGCTAAACGGTAAGACGTATCAAAAAACGGCTCTGGAATTACGTTAGTTTACATCCACTCGCAAAGAAAACCCACTGGGGGTTTGCGGGTGGAGCCCCCAACGAGCAAAGCGAGTGTGTGTGTATACATTCATACATACATACATACATACATACATACATACATACATACATACATACATACATACATACATACATACATACATACATACATACATACATACATACATACATACATACATACATACATACATACATACATACATACATACATACATACATACATATATATATATATATACATACATACATACATATATATATACACTAGCAATCCCGCATGGCGTTGCCCGTGACCCACTGTGTTATAAGAATTACATAAACCCGCCCCCCGCCTCCCGTCCCCATAGTGTCCGATTCGCAATGATAATTTAATTATCAGATTAACAATATTTTCTTCAAAATTTTGTTAAAAACAGCATAGTTAAAAAAGTTAAATAAAAATTTAATTATCCAGCTTCGAGGTGCATTCGAACCTCCTTCCATCCACCTGAGTTCCAAAATTTCATATTTCACAAACAAACAAACAAACTCACCGACAAGCACTTCCTTTTATTATCGTTTATATACGAGTATATATGCATATATATTTGTGAGTGTGTTCCTAAACTTCAACCTTTCCTCAAATAATAATGCCCCTACTATTCTAGAAAAAAAAAGAATAAAATAAATGTACAATATTTCATTTTCTTGTAAAATTTTCGATTATCGCCAATCAAGGTTATTTTGATCATAAATAATATTTTTAAGTATTTGATATGCCAGTGAGTTTACAAGCGAGAAAGATAAACTCATAATAAATGTGGGTGCATTTCCACTTAAACAAACCTTCCTAATCCCTAACACATTATCGTAATTAGTGCATGTGAGTATAACCCGAATTTGTAGCACGATACGGTACTAAAAATACTTAATTAAATTATGATTATCTATTTTTCCAACTTAAGATGATGACAAAAAACTTTTCTACCACTCTGTGTGGTTAAATAAATGTTAAATCAATGACATCACTAACTTTTCTTGTTCTCCAAAAGAGCGTCACACATTAACTAAGACAAGGACACACTTACCTAAAGAGACAACTCAATATGTTAAAAGGTTCTTAGCAAAAATAAAACGTCATTATTGACACGTTCCAAATTTAAACTTAACCTTCTACCACGCTATACAAATTAATTTCCATTCAGGTGAAATAAATACGACAAAGATACACTATAACATTAACTCACAATAAGATCCCATCTTACCAAATAATAACTGGGAATATATCTAGATACACAGGAATTCGCCAGAAACAAACATGTTTCCAAGTGAGGTTTACTGTGTTCTTCATATGACAAGAGTGAAATTGGTATCAGTTTAGTTGTTTACTAATTTAAAATAATTTATTTTACATTGTGTTGTATTTTTTAAGAATATATAGTAGAATACATTATTATCGTTACTAGCACCGCATCTTACTACCCGTTCGGGTTATACGCACTTACGCTAATGTGTAATGTTAGGGTGATTGTGAGATGAAATGGATAACCACGGTGGAGGTCTGGCATTCCACACATTCACAAGTTGTGATTAATACACATCTTGTCAGAGGTGAAGGAAGGGTTTGGTAATTAGATAAATCATGTGCCAGGACTGAGGATTGAACCCCGGACCCCCAACACAGAAGTGTGGCACCTTAACCCCTAGACCTCCAGGTCACCAAGTAGAATCAAGAAAACCACATTTAAATATGACGTCAAAGTACAGATTTTTTCTTTCTTTTCTTTTTAGCACCGCGTCTTACTACACATTCTGGTTATACGTTTATGTACTAATTACGATAGTGGATCCGACTTAGATTCGAAGCTCGATCACCCCCTTATTGGCAATCTAGTCTATTGCGAGAGTAGCGCGTTAGATTAAGCGGAAACTTAGGTGTGTGTTCTGGCTGTATTGTCTCGGGTGTTCAGACTGCATTCCCTCGGGTGTTCTGGCTGTATTGTCTCGGGTGTTCTGGCTGTATTGTCTTGCGTGTTCTGGCTGTATTGTCTAAGTTAAATGTTATCCAAGAGGTTATATGGCTCTTAAGGTCATCTGCCACAAGAAATATTTAAAATTCTGATCAATGGCCGATAGCATTCAATTTCATAATATTTCTATTTCATGCCTTTAACAATATTGTATAGTAAAAAAGTTGCATTGCATTTCTTAATGAACACGTCACACTCATCTGGAACGTGAAGTCTTTACAGACCATGAAAAATAGCGGTCTTGAGCTGACGTGCAATGTTCTTTGTACGACAGACTCAAAATGCTCACTTGCATTGAATATAATTACGTTACATTCATTAGTGTTTCCAGCAATGAATATAATTACTTTACATCCATGACTGTTTCCAGTCTGTGGTCAGTTTTTTATTCAAGCCATATATTCTCCACTACCGGCTGGATATGCCTGTGGTGGCTTCATATGCCTTATAATACAACCTAAGACTAGGACAGACACAACATCCAGTCCCGGCCGTTAGTTCATCCCTGCTGCATTTTCTGCCATGCCAAGAATCAAACCTGAGACCTTAAGGTGCAGCAGAAGGGAGCAAGAGTAATTTTACAATTTTTATATGATTACATTTTTTTGGTGAAAATGAATCAAATATTTCTCCAGTAGCAACATAAAGTTTAGTTTTCTGCATATTCTAGTATCAACAGATCTTGACTATCTGTCAAGGGTGTCCTAGAATTTGGTCAAAATATTTTCAATAAATAGAAAAATTTTTGACAAAATCACACTATTTTTCAATTCTCACTCATTTTCTGTATGACAAGCAAGGAGAACTCTAGCTGGTATAGTAGAATCTTTTTTAATATCCACCATACAATACTATTCATCATACCTTTCAAGTTCAAACATAGACGTGATAGACCTAAATATACTATAAAAATATGGTTAAATAATTATATTTTTCAGTGTTTAAATAAATGTGAAAATACAATTATGACATAAAAGTTGAAATTATTATCACTAAATAAAGAAAATATATTTTTCCAGATTAAAATTTTGATACTGTCCTCAATACTTTTCTTTCGATACTAGTACGGTATCGGTATTTTTTTTTTTCGATACCGCATTCCTACTCCCGAGTCGAATGTGGCTGCGTTATCTTATAGCTCGTGATCTTAACTGATCAAACATTTGTAGCTGACGATTTCCGCACGTCCATCATAGACTCTGCCTTAAATGATGAGTGAAGAATGACCCTGGGCATGGGAAGATTCCTGGATAGCTCAGTGGTTAGAGCATTGAAGTACTAAGCCAAAATTCCAGGGTTCGGTTCCCGTATCCAGGTGTCATTTTTCAATTTAAAGAACACAATTACTCTAGCCAATAAAAGTACTTTATATTGATATAAATGTACCCTCTACGGGATTCCAACAAATTTCAGGGGGATGGGGGGTTCCAGACACCCCGAGCCTCCACTTTCGACACCCTTTCTAACTATAGAGACCGGAGAGTTTAAGTATTTAACAACTCAGTTGATAAAGGTCGTGGATAAAATTTTCGAGTTTAGATTGAAGTAAATTTTAAGAAAAGACATTCCGAAATAAATTATATCACAATCACTTTCTAATATAGTCTAATGAAGATTTCCTAAAAAAAAACATATTTTTGGTCATTGTATGAAACATTCTTCAGATATAAATTTGGAACAAAGTTATTATATTCATTATACACCATTAGTTTTTTTTTTAATCAATCAGTAAACTACTATACTTTTTTTAAATATTACAGTGCTATTTATAATGTAGAACACTCCCTTGATTTCCATTTTAAATAAAATTGTTTGAGCCATTTTTGAAATATTTAAATTTAAAACATTAGTCATCAGCAAACAACTTGTCAGTAAATATTTTTCTCTAACAAATTATAATTTAGCAATATGCCTATTTATCATAAAAAACACAGCCTAAATTTCAAATTTGAACAAAAACGTTAGAGCCATATTCGAAATAATTTGAATTACATTTTTTTGTTTCACAATTAAACTACATATAAGCAATTTTTCTCTGAAAAGCAAGTACACAGTTCTATTCATCATATAAGACGCTCCTAAAATATACTTTTTAACCCAAATCGTTAAAACACGCTTGCATGGCTGCATGGTCTTACGTGCTAGTCTCACAGTAGATTTTACTGCTGATAACGGGGAGATGAAGGTTCGAATCTCCGTCGGGTATACTGAGGGTGGTTTTTCTAAAATTGTTTACCACGCTAAACTCTAAACATAACCTTCCTAATCCTAAAAACCATTAGTGTGAATAGACACAAGCGTATAACCCGAACGGTTAGTAAAACACAAAACTAAGGAGAAAAAAATCGTTCAAGAAATTTTCTAGAAGCATGTATTTTTCGAAAATAAGTCTTTAGTAAACCATCCTTAACCGAATTTTCTCCCAAAACATAAGTATTATTTGTCATGTCAAATACACCCAAGGTGTCCATCCTGAACAAACATCCTCGCTCAAAATTGGTCACGCCAACAATTAATGTCGGTTCGATCCATCTTCATTCCGCTTGGGCCACTTTCCAAATCCTGATTTTTCAATCCCTTTCATCGTCGAAGGTTCAATTTCTAAGTCATTTAATGTTGAGTGCCACAATTAGGCTAATTTGACATTGATATTGAAACAAGTATTCCCAAGGTTTTTGCCTTGTAACTAGAGAAAAGCTTTCCGGTAGAAAGCATTTATTGTTTTTTTATTTTAATTGCTACACATTATTCCATAGGTGAACATTTTTTTTTGTTGGCTTTACAATGATGACAGTTTTGAAGTCAATAATGGTGGTTGTGCTAATTTAGAGACTTTTACATTCTTTTTCCCCTGTTATTTTAATTGATCGTTAGTCGTGACATTAGAATGTCGCCTTCAGTTTAATTGTCTATAATAAGATGTCAGGCTCATTAGACATTCCAAACACGATGGTTTGTTTCAGGAAACGCTGTTGGATCAGACGTACGTCATACTGCTTAGCTGCAAGCGATCTAGGCCATGCCATCGGCATGACTTTGGAAACAGTAGAGTTGCTGACAGCTTTGGAGGTCCTTAAACAAACAAATGTTTTAAATACGCATGTGTACGCATAAGTACAGTAGCCCCATAGCTTTTATGGTGCAGACTGACAGCTCACAGCTGACTTCTGACAGTCAACATTTATGTATATATCTAAATTTTGGCTGTCACACGTGACAGCTGCCAAACACATGGCTTTACAGATCATCTGGTTCAGCGTAGGGATACATAATTTGTTCTGGTAACTTTTCAAAGTCGTCAGCTGTCAGTCAGCACCAAAGAAGCCATGGGGCTACTGTACGCATATGTACTAATTACGCTAATGTGTTAGGGATGGGGAAGGTTTAACTTAAAGGAAGTGTACCCACATTTGCGTTGAGGGAGAGGGGGAAATTAATGCCTTAGATCATGCAGCCACCAAACCTGTTCTCCCTTTATAAAATGGGTATGTATATTATTAAAAAGAAATTTAGATTTTTTTTATTAATATGATATTTTATTTTTTAAGTATTTTGTGGATTGACACGTTTGCCGAAAAACAAGAGAAGAACAGAGAAGTTCTAAACCAATCACAAGCTTTCCTGTGTGAGCTGTTCTGCTAAAGTTCAGCTCACCTCCACTTCGTCTGCTCTACCTGAGATGTTCGGCACAGGAAGAATCAATCAAATCAGTGCGCATGCGCTTAAGAGCTAGAAACGACTAGACAGCTTCGTTATATTTCATAAGAAGATTTGAAATAACCTGTTAAAGGGTAGGTATTGGATTGTGCCCCCTGACACAGCATATAATTTTGACTACATCCAGTAGAAATGTGCTGATTTGAGCTTTGTGTTTAGAAAGCACACGCTAAATATTGCAATTCACCAAAGGAATCTTATAAATGTTGTTTAACCAACTCAAGACATGTTCGGTAATGGAATTTTCCTCAAAGGTTCAAGTTGCTTGTGGTGTGTTGCTAGGGTAAGAAGAGTTTGTTAGAACTGTGCATGTGATATATTCTCCCCAACAGTTAAAACAAGTTCTTGCTCTACATGCCTCACATGGGAATGTAAGTTCGTTGATACCTGACCAATGATTGATCTACTGAGTGATGAACACAATTCACAGGTAGAGAGAGTTTAAACAGGCTCTTCTCTATATTCGTAGATACCTTGTTGCTCGTTGGTACTTGACCAATGAGTGTTATACTGAGTGATGAACACAATTAAAAGGTACATTTTAAATTAGCTCTGCTTATTCTGGTAGCGTTTCACGCCATGCCTCTGTATCACGTATCACTTTCTCTTGTTTGAAAATAATGTGAGTAGATTTTAAACCAGTTGATATGTACAGTACCATTGCAGTTGATACAGAAGGGAATATTGAATAGGAGGCGTATGTGCCAAAGTAGCGTAAGGACTTGGTGGAAATAACTTAAACATGTCGATTTTTTGAGACTTTCGTCTCTTTAAATTTGTTTCGCAGGTGATTAAAGCCAGCGTTGGTGGTCTTGGGGTAAAGTACGCTCCTTAGCATCAGATTTCCGTGGGTTCAAACCCCACCGGGGTCGACGGATTTTTCATTGGTGAAAAATATGTGTAACACAGCCTACTCCGGGCAGGAAGTACAGCCGTCAGTCCCATGTCAAAGAACTCTGGAAGGTTTGTGAAAATACCATTCCCGTCAAAATTAGTAGTCCCTTTCGCTATCGCTCATAGAAATTCTCGTGTGCTGATATAATCAGTGGGTTCAAAAAGTGCACGTTAAATACCTCAAATTAATGAAGAAAAATAGGGACTAAGGTCTTTTTGAAAAATATTGAGCTCGCACCAAAACAATAAACATTTTACGCTTGGTTTGGCTAAAACATATTTTATCTTATTTTTGTTAGGATTTTAACCTTGAATGAGGTAAGGGGCAGTGGGATTGTGGTGGTTGGGGGTAGGGGGGTTTCCGCATCATCGAATTCCATGTCCTGCTAACCGCTTGCACCCCTTAAAAATCCTAAGTCGGGCGTCACCATTTTTGCCTATTTTAAGGAGGGATTAAAATGGTTTATAAAGAGGTGTATTGCCCAAAGGTCTACATTGTGTTGGGCACATTTTAAACACGCCTCAATGACCTGCGTTAATGTTCTAATAGTCTAAGTCAGGGGTTACCAAACTTTTTGAGACCGCGCCACACTTCAAATGCCGGATTTTCCGTGCGACGCCCTTATAACCAATATTTTCAAGGAGCATTAGAATACGTAACTAATATGAAGGGAGCTCTTTCCAAAGAAGAAAAAGTATTTGTTTTCTTTTATGATTTATTCTTTTTTTTTTTTTAATATGTCAGGTGACAAATTTCCCTATAATACATTATAAGTTTTAGTTTTCCCTTATAGCAGTGATTCCCCGGACTAAGACTGGCGACGCCCCAGGTCATCACGGAGCACAGTTTGGGAACCCCTGGTCTAGGTTGGTAAGACTCACTATCGCAATATACTGGACTGACGATAGCGGGGAAATTGAGATTCAAGTTCCGCTCAAATTTGTGCTGTTTTTAAATAACTTTTTGTAAGCATCCAAATTTTAAAAAATGGCTGAAGGAACACTAAGACACTACTTCATAATAGCTTCTAGGAGCGTCTAATTTTATAACATTAATTGGGGGGAAGAGGAGGGTAGAAAGCCCCTAAAAACCTTTTTTTTGTTACTAACCCCCTCCCCCGTTTTTCCTTACATAAATAAAGTTCCAACCCTACTGTATTATATTTGCACCAGTGGCGGCTCGTGTATAGGCACTGCGGAACTGCAGCACCCCACATTTCCACTTGATATTATCGATAACATTTAATATAATGAGTTCTTTTTTCTGTCTTTATTTTTGTAGTAAAATAAGTATTCCTTAAGCTTAGTGTCAGTACTTCAGTAGCCATCCCCCAGTTTATGAAAAAGATACAAAAATCTTTGTATGGAACTGTGCGCTTCACAGTGCCAGCGACGTGGTGTTTGACTGTTGTGCGCATGCACCCCCACTAATTTTAGCTACGAGCCGCCACTGATTTGTACCACGTCTTTCTACCCGTTCGGATTTTATACGCTTGTGTACTAATTATGCAAGTGATTTTAGGGATTATGAATGATATATTTAGAAGAAGTGCACCCGTATTTGCATGTACACTCATTTTGTGGGGGAAAAGACCTCAATTCACCCGAACGAGATACGAACCTCAATCTCCTGGTCATTGGCAGTCTAGTCTACTGCGGGAGTAGCATCTTAGACAATGCGGCCACCGAAGTGGGTTTTTTTCCCTACTTATATTGTATTATTATTGGCCATCAGCCACAGATCATTCGTTACTCTTTACTCTAAAAGTGTTGTGTGTGTGTGTGTGTGTGTGTGTGTAAGAGAGAGAGGGGGGGAGAGAGACAGCAGAAGACTCTGTTTGCAGAGTGAGGACTTAGAACTTGATGGTTCAAGGCTAAGCGAGTAGTCCTAGGGCATAAGAAGAGAGGGTAGGGGGAGAAGAGATAGCGCAGTGTTGCCATATTTGATTTCCTACTTGGGCAACTACAATATCTAATGGTTTTCTAGCCTTTTGAAATATTATAGTAACGTTTTCCCATGACCTTGTAATTGAAACCAAATATTTGTATCTTATTTTTTTGTTGCGCGTTTAATTAATTGATCATACGCATTTATTTTTCACCGCGTCTCCCTAACCGTTTGGGTTAAACGCAAATATATTAGACAAAATATACCCGCATTTGCTCGGAAGGAGCCTGAGAATAAATTGAAGGCATGAAAATCCTCAGTACGCACAACCGTCAATGGAAAACCAGACTGGATGAGCTTGACGTTTAGTTCGCCGGTGCGGGCGAAACAAGGTATTAAGAATTTTGTTTTTTTTTAGGTTAGATATTGATCCGCATAGGTGAACACGCGGTCTAAATGTCGAAATTATTTGGCCTGGATTTTTAGTGACGGGTAAGTCTGGGGGGGTCGGGAAAATTGCGCTTGGGAAAACTACGCCTTCCCAGAAAGAAATGGAAAACTGTGCCCTCCCATGTATTAACACACTAATAGGTGGGAAAATTACACCCACACGACCTTGTCTGTTTCACCTAAAGGGGGCCACGGTGCTTTGGGGGTCACAGTGCTCACGCGTAAGGTACCGTCTCGATGTAAGGTGGCCAGGACGCGTTCTGGGTCCAGGCACGTTTAATATAAACGAGCACTAGACTGTCGAGGGCCCTCTCGACATGCACTAAGCGGTTGTAACAGGGATAGCTGGTCAGGGCACCTCCTCTTGGTTTTGGGGACTTTTAAGAACGAAGGTTGAGGAGACGGTTGTTCGGAGGCTGAGCTCCTGACTCCCTCGTGATTGGGCGATCCCTAGGAGGAGTCAACTCCCCCCTCCAACCGGTCCCACTGA